>WYDI02027904.1:0-89626 GCA_009867235.2 Psittacus erithacus
TCCATCTGGGAACCTGCTCACCAGAGACTGAAGCTGCAGCTTTCATGGGATGATCATCCTTGACCTTTGTTCTCCTCAGTTCACACATCCGTTCCTCCAGAGCTGAGGTAGATTTTACATCCCACTTCCTCATGTCTTCTCCGTGATCCTGCAGGTAAAACCATAGGATGGCTCATGGCGTTTGCCTTCTGTATCTTCTCTCTTGAGCAGTAGGATGCCTTTTGTTAATAGCTGAGACGTGTGTTGGTACACGTGAGGAGCTGGACAGATCACATAGATTGTCTCTCAATTCCTGTTTTCCTCAGAGACTGGATGTCTTTCTCTAGAGTAGTCCACTTGGCTGAACGATTCATAATATCGTCCTTGTATGGAAACCTTTCTTTCTCAGCTGCCAAGAGCTGCTTCCAAAGGCTGAGAGACTTTTTCTCTCTTCAACTGCTTTATCAATTCCCCCTTCCCTAGCAAGTGATCCCAGCTGCTTGGCTTCCCTACCTTCTAGTTCATGACCGTTGGCCCCATTGTCCCAGCATTGGAGCAACCAGGTGATGATGTGCTCCCTTGATTGATGGGCAAAATCTTTTTGCATATTCCGTAGCTTGGTTGAGGTCCAAGGTCGAGAAGTCACCTCTTCTTCTTCTTCTTCCTCTGATGCATGTGATGGTGACTCCTGATCAGATGCTGTCCCGGGTAGTAAGTGAATTTCCATTGCTTCTTCATCTTGTTTCTTCATCTTTCTTGTCTTTTTTTTCCTTTTCCCCTTGCATACAGGGGCAGTTGATATTGGTATGAATTGGTCCTCTGGTTTAGCTGCAGTGATTATCGCTGTGGTTGAAGTGACTTCAGTATCTGTTGTCAGGGTTTGGGTAGCTGCTGTACTTGTCGCTGGGGTTGGCATAGCTGCTCTGCTTGGAGCTGGAGAAGCTGCACTGTTGCATTGCCCTCAGATCCAGGGACATTTTTTTCCCTTTGAAGGTGCTGGACAGTGTTGAACAGGGCTCTGTAAGCATAGGCCAAGCCCCAGCACATTGCCATGATTTGTCCATCTCTGGTATGACTGGGATGACAACACACCTCATTTAAAAGTTTTACTAATTTTTCTGGATTTTGCCCTTGTTCAGTGGTGAAGTTCCAAAGCACTGGAAGGGCCCACTGGCCTAGATACTTGCCCATACTATCCCACACACCCTGCCACTCATGACTGTCCAGCCTTAGGGAGAGTCTCTTGGTCCTCCTATATTGTCATCTAACTCTAGACAAGGCCCAAACCTGACTCTGCTTAACTCTCGAGATCAGACAAAATGGTCGTGGGTAAAACACACTCATATGTGCCAACATAGTGATCCCCATCATAATCAGCAGGCAGGTCTCAAGGGTACCTTAAGGCCATTCAAAACCTTCAGAACTCTCAAATGATGCTGTAAACGGTCTGGTGGGGGGGCTGGGAACGTAAGGGAATGTCTCCTTCACAGGTTGATCACCCAAGAAGGAGAAAAAAGATGTGTAATTGCTAAGCACTCCTATTATATACCTCCCAAAGTAGAGCTGGTGACCACACTGGAAACTCAAGCCAGACCAGTTTCATGATCAATGATTCTGTTGTATTACAAGTCATTACCATAAAGTACAATGAAACGAGAACCTTAGCCCAAGGCCCCCAGCCAATAAACACTAAGACAGCAAATACCAGCTGTAAGTAAAGGATGACATGCTGAAACTGCGAGATCAAGTGCAACAACTTTGAGAGCCAATAAATAAAAATAAACCTTGGTTTTTCATTTCTTGATTTTCATTTCTTCCTGGGGAGAACCTGTTTAGGATTAACACTTCTTGGAAAATCAAAAATGTGCAGTTTAAGTGTAACCAGTTTTGAGTTCATTGTGTGAAAACAAAAACTTCGGCTGCGATATAGGCTGACAAATTTTAATTGTGATACCTACAAGAACACTGAATGTGAAAAAATGTAACTAAGCTTGCTCATAGTTCTTAGATGGGTGGTATCTTTTTGTAACCAAACTGGGAAAAAACACTGCCTGGGGATGGCAAAGTTTTGACTGAGAGCTATGTACCTGGCAGTTACAACAGGAAATGTTACTAAGTTTGCAAATTTACATAAGAAAGGCCATTAACAAGAGACATTTCCATTCACCTGAGTGAAAGATGTGGAAGGTGGTCTGAAGATGACCTTCTCTGGGTTTGCATGTATGAGGATCTAGGAGCTGAAAAAGAATTCTGGAACAGAGTGTTTATTCAGTGAATTAAACATTATAGTCATACAGCTGCATATATGTTTTACCCAACAAGAAACTTCTTTCCCATAGCAAAATAATCTGCCCATTCTTATAAGTAATGGAGGGCAGAGAAGGAGATGGGAGGAATCCAGTTGCCCAAACACAGATTCCAAAGAAAAGCTTTTCAGTATCTTGAAATACTACGGTGCTCCAGAAATCACCCAAAGCACCAGAAAAAGAGGAAAATGTTTCTTGATCCGCTTTAGGAAGTGAAACTGGTCATTTAACAAAGAATCAGACCTAACATGCCAGAGCTTTGAGATAAAGGACATAAACTCCAAGGCACCAAACTGTAAATAGCAGCTGGCATACTCCATAGCAGATTGGTCTACTCTTTCTTGTCCGGAACATCTGGAAGCCCTTGGTGTTTCCTCCAGCTGCTCCAATTTTTGTCTGTGCTGAGAATGACCTTTAGGACACGCCAGTCTGCTGGAGATGGTACTTCCATGAACCAGCACTCTTAGTAAATGCAAAATTTGCCCACTTCTCAAATCCAACTGTCAGTGTATAAGCCAGGGTGAAACAGCCAATTATGCACCGCAAATGTATGAAGTTTAACAGCATCTATCACTTCTGAATTTAGAACTGCTTAGGGCTGCTAGCAGCACTTTTCCTTATTCCCTAGGCATTGTGTCATTGGAGTAGCTTTTTAAAGTTTTAAGTAAATGTTTTCTTTCTTTTGTTGGTCAAAATAAAAACAGGGCAAGAGTGCAGCCGAAGCTAACAACAAGGTCTTTGTGAGCTCAGCTTACCCTGTACTTGCTTTTTATAACTGAGAAGAGCTGTAAACCTTACCTAGGAAGCTTGCCTAGGAAGAAAAGTTTTTAAGAACAGTATTCTCTCACAGCTTCTTCAGACAAGGCTGACTGCAGTTTTTTCTCTGGTATGTAAAATAAATTTAGTGATTCTCAAACAGATAGGACTATGGTGCTGTGTGTTGCATTGTGTGTCTAGCAAGATTTCTCCAAAGTTCAGGGCTGGATCCTGATTCAGAAGTCAATGGAAAAATACCACTGATGTCCACAAATGCAAGCACATTCTTCCCAAAGAGAAAATGAGTTGCTCTAGATGTATGTGAAAAATTCCAGCCAGCAACAAAATTAATATATTCCAGGGATAGTAACAGCAAATAGCAATTCAGTGATTTAAGACAGTAAGGAAACTTGTGTGTCAATCACAACAAATACAATACTTCCATCAGCAAAAAAAAGGGAATTGGATAACCACAATTCTACTAGTTAGAGGTGACAATGATGAGC
The DNA here is from genome assembly GCA_009867235.2 of Psittacus erithacus. Taxonomy (NCBI): domain Eukaryota; kingdom Metazoa; phylum Chordata; class Aves; order Psittaciformes; family Psittacidae; genus Psittacus; species Psittacus erithacus. Next base: position 3,548 of record WYDI02027904.1, read on the forward strand.
ATGAAGTTTGAAGTAATAATATGCTTTTATCACTTCTCTGATTTATTACTTTCAGTTTGGATTGTGTGTGTAAGTTAAGTTACAAGTATTAACAGCTTTATAAACTCACTTGACATATATCACCATAACCTTACTAACTTACTAATTTCCAAGCAGCAAAGCTGATTTACATGAACCTTGGTGCTGGTTTAGACTTTTTTAATGAGTTCATATAGCTTTATTCCTGCACTTCTCTGTTTTTTGACTGCCTGTCCACATTACATGCATAATAGCTTTCAAGTTGCAACTAAAGGTTTATTGAGAGTACCATGGAAAGGTTTGTTAACTTGGAGCTTGATTTTGAAAATGCTAACCACAGACTTCCCAAACAAAATCAGTAGAACTACATCAACTTAAAGCAGTGAAAGATATGACAAGCAGTGACCCCTTTCTAAAAGCTGATCCAAATTATTTCCTTTAATAGATCCCTTTGGTTTCTGTCTCTACTTCTTCCTTTAAATATAAATTCTCTGAGGACTGCACAGTAAAAAACTCCATTGTGCTACAGAGGTTGAACTTCTTTTTATTTTCTTCTTTTTTAATTCAAAGTACAAGGAATGAAGTGCTAAACTTTATGAGGCCTATAATAGGTCTTTGCCCTGAAAAATAGTAAGGAATAAAAATAATTAATAATCATCTAATACCAAGCACTTATGTCATGCCTTTCATCTGAGGAAGTCAAACCTCTTTTATAAACAGCAATGAATTAATAGTGGAATGTTTTGCCATAAGCAAAAAAGCGAAACAAGAAACGGTCCCTCTAACTCCTTGCCGCCTCTTCAACTCCACAAAGGCAATAATTCTGTGGGTGAAAATTATACAACTTTTTAGTGTTTATTTCTTAGCACGTCTGGAAACTTGGATCATGTTGTTCCTCTATGCAAAGTCAGTGTGCAAGGAGCCACGTGGCGGGACCAGTTCAAACAGATGTCAAGCCTCTGTAATTTTCTTTTCCTAGTTTTTCTGCTGTGCCACGGGATACCAGGGAAGGAGATATAAATCACTGATGCATTGATCCATTATGAGTTTACTTCCTTTTTACTTTTAGTTGCACATGTGTGAAAATAACCATTTCATTCTCATGAAAGAATGAGGGGCAATTGAAGGATGTCTAGAGTAGAGCAGTTACTAAAGCCAGATGTCTTAAAGATATGACCTGTGAGCAAAGATCAGAAGAGCTGGAAGTATTCATGCTCCTGAGGAGTAAGGGCAATCACTGCAGCAGTCATCAAGTGTAAAAAGGTTACTGCAAAGAAAAAAGATATAGCCTGTTCTCCCTGGGCATTGTAACTAGGAAGAAAAATAATGGACAAATACAGCAAAGGCGAAACACTGTCAAAACAATGATGATCTGTACAGCAGCTAAGCCGTGGGATAGACTGCATTTACTGTGAATTCTTCAATATGGGAAGTTATTCAGATAAGCCAAATACCTCTTATGTGGTGCTGCTGGCACTGCTCTGAACATACTGCGGTACCCTTGCAAAGACAAATGAGTGAAACCTAGGGAGATGTACTGGACTCCTAACGATGCTTCCTTCTTGCATAATCACAAAAACAAGTCCATCCATTTCATAGAAGTGTGACTGTATTGCTCTTAGTTCAGTGAAAGTCAAGTGAGTTTTGCTTACTTACGCCTTCCACATATAGTGAGGTAGCTTTAAGAGAATAGGAAAACCACATTCCTGACATTGCTTATAACCTAAATAGTGCCCCTTTCTGAGCTTGTATGGGTTTGAGTCTGTTATGCTGAGGCAGACTTTGGAGACAAGTCTTTGACTTCCTGGGTCAATGAGATACTCACCCATCCATAAAAAGCACTGCCTTTGACTGACAACATTTTGAGAAGGAAACATGCACTCCTGTCAGTGTTCAGAAATATGAGGTGGGGGATCCACACTACAAGTTAACTGGACCTTAGTAGTGCTATGGGGTTCAAGCCTAGGCTGTGGCAGCTCTGGCTTCATGCAGATCAGCCATATATGTTGGGGGTATTTAGGAGATTCCCAGAATTTGGCATCTGGACAGCTGCACCCTAAGCTAAGGGTAACCGTGTTTCATAACAGCCAGATGAAGTTAGACAAACACACAAAGGTATCCCTTGCTGATACCACATTTGTAAGCATGGAATATTTCAGTGGCATTTTCTAGCAGTTTTATTCCTTCTTCTGGCTCTGTGCCCAAAACCACTCCTCATGCCATAGAAAGATTTCATTCTGCATCCATAAGATGTGCTGGGTGTTTTTATTTTCTTCCAACAGTACCAAAGCCTACTAATCAGGAAGCTTAGTTCATCTATCCCTCGAGCAGTGAACAGAGGTCAGATTTGAAGTAGAATATGTTAGGTACAAGACAGCTGTCATTGAAAGATAAACTTAACAACACTCAGACAGCCAGGATCTTGAATTGACTAAAGATAAAAAGACATTTTACCTCCCTTCCAAATCCTCTTTAAGGCTCTTACTCAGCAAAACACTGAAGCATGCCAGCAAACTTAGGGCTGCATTTGAACCCGTTGACTTCACTGAGATTATTCAGGTGATTAAGACTATGAGCATGGTTGAGTCCTTTGCTGACACTTAATTCCTCTTAAGTATTTCAAAATCTTGCAAAATGATGTTCTGACCTGGTGAGAAATACAGTGTACAAATATCTTCTTTTCCATGACAATGAAACTAAATACCTTCAGAGATATAGGAATCATGGTGTCCCTGAATAATTTCTCCAGGTTAGTTTCATGGGATATGCACGGCCCTGTACAAGTAGCTGACTTCCTGGTTTTGTGTTGAAGGAAAAAAAATAAATAAAAATTAGATTAATTTTGCTCAACCTCAAATGATATTTTTAATTTTCTGCCTTCTCCCTAAGAGCGTTGAAACTTGTTTACTTTAGTGAACCTAAGCTGCTTTGTTAAGCTTGAAATAAATTATTTGGCTTCCAGTTTGGATATTTAACCATTTTAAAGGCTCAAACAAATTCAATTTTGAATGAACAAGCCTCTCAAAATGCCAAAATATTTTTTATTAAAAAAAAAGTCTGCCACAAATATTTAAAAAAATGCATGTAATTTTCTTCACTGGAAACTACTTATTATGTATTATATTATTTGTGTGTTACTATGTACTATATTTCAAGGAAAAGAATCCCTTGTTTCCCCTATTTTTGTTTGTAGTCCTCATTCTAAAAGCTAGTAATTTCTTGAAAATTTCTTTGTAATTTGGTAAACTTTGTTTTTCTAGTTCTCATATTCTGATGAAAAGAAAGTTTTGAGAAAACTGACTCATAGAACCATGGAATGGTTTGTGTTAGAAAGGACCTATTTCCAACCTCCTTTCCCATGGGCAGGGACATCTTTAGCTAAACCAGGTTGTTCAAAGCTCCGACCAACCTGACCTTGAAGACTTCCAATGATGGGGAATCCACAGCTTCTCTGGGCAACCTGTTCTGGTGTTTCACCACCCTCATCATAAAAAATCCTTATGTCCAATTTAAATCTACCTTGTTTCAATTTAAAACTATTGTCCCTTGTCCCATCTTTCTTATAAGCTATCTTTAAGTACCAAAAAGCTGCAATAAGATCTCTCTGGAGTCTTCTTTCCTCCAGGCTGAATAACCGCCACTCTCTCAGCCATTCTTCTAGGCCAGGTTTTCCATCTCATTGATCATTTTTGTAGCCCTCCTCTGGAACCTCTTCAAGAGGTCCATATCTTCCCTGTACTGAGAGCTCCAGAGATGGATATAGTACTTCAGTAGGGTCTCATGACAGCAGAGTAGACCAGGATAATCACCTCCCTCAACTTGCTGGCCATACTTCTTTGGATGCAGCCCAGGGTATGACTAGCTTTCTGGGCTGCAGGCACACTTTTCCAGCTCATGTCAAATTTTTCATCCACTAGTATCCCCAAGTCCTTCTCCATAGAGCTGCTCTTAATCCCTTCATCCCTCAAGCTGCATTGACATTGGGGATTGCCCTGAACAAGGTGCAGAACGTTGCACTTGGCCTTGTTGAAATTTATGATGCTCACATGAGCCCACTCCTCAAGCCTGGTATGGTCCTTCTCGATGACACCCCCTACCCTCACATGTACCAACTGCACAATTCATCTTCTGTGTATATATTGCTCTATCTCGTGTACCTGCATACATACACATACATGCACTCAGATACAATACACAAGGAAATATGTAGCGGTATGAATACAGACTCACTCTATTTGTCAGTTGGTTTTTAGATTTTGCATCAGGTCCTGTAGATGCATTGCGTGCTTCAACTGCAAGTAATGTCTTTCTTATGGAATTTTTATAGCCTCATGAAAGAATCAAGAAACTTCCTGTGGGTACAGGAAGTTACCAGCAGTCACTAGCAGCTCTGTTGTGCAGTAGGTTCACAAATTATCCAGAAATGAGAAGGTTGACTGGGAGAAATGTTCAAATGAAATTCTGATAAATGCAAAATAATGTACATGAGAAAAAATATATTCAGGATTCATAAATCAAGGTAGGGGTTTACTCAATGTGACCATTATTCCCGGCTCCTCAGCCCACATAGGATACCTGGGTGACACTGATGGTATTATCTCAAATTCATCAAAGAGCACTTCTTTATGTCCCTGTGTATGCATCTGATATACTCTGCATGGTTCAGGTTACTGCAACTCAGAGGAATTCCACTGAGAACTAGGACATATCTGGAGAAGGGTGGTTAAAGAAATGAAAGACTGAAAAGACTAAAACCAGCTCGGAGAACAGATGTCAGAAGGGAGCTCTGATGGAGATCTATAAAGTAATAAATGATTTGAATAATGTGACTTGGGAATGATCAGCCATTATTTCTTATAGAACAAGACAAGGGAATACCAGAGGCAGGACTCAAATGAGAGAAATTCCTGGGGCCTAGACAGATACTAAATCATCTTACAGATACAACCTCCAGATCTGGAAGTTTTTGTTTAGATTTGCAAAATAACACAGCATCTCAGAGTACATATCACTGTACACATCCCTGCACTTAAACTCTTTCCCTGTATATTAGGCCAGATGGATCTTTGTTTTCTCCTAGCACATCATATCCCATGTTTCATTAATAATCTAATGTCCATTATCCAAAATACAACTTCTGGGCTTAACAGATGCTTGAAGACTGATTAGCTAGTTTTAGAGAGAACATATTTTATTTGTTCAGAAATAACTCACATCCTTTTATATATTAAATTTCTTTAATCTTTCAAAAATTCCATGAACCCTTGCATGAAAATATCTTATCAGGTACATCCTCTTTTCTGATTGCATATCTGTCATCAGAGGATTTTTAGAGTAGTTTAAATCATCATGCAATAGAAGAACTAGTAATATATTTTTATTGCAAGATAAAGTTGTGATTTGGGAAATTGCTTCCTCAAAAGATGGAGTTACTATTAACAGTGATACACCAGAAATGAAGTCTACCATTTTGTGGGCTGTGCATCTGACAGTTAGCAAAAGAAATGTCATTGCTATGGCAAACCATTAAGAAAAACAAAAAAAGCCAGGAATGTCTCAAGTAATTGGATTGGAAACTGAAACACACGAAATCAGTTCAGAAGAAATTGCCTAATATTATTATATGAAAAAAAACCAAACTCAAAATAATCATGTTCCTGACTGAACCAGAACTGTTTTCTGCGTGATTGTACTTTGATAAGCGACACAGCTGATGCTCAGCATCACATTCTTTTAAAAGACCTCAGGTAGATGTAAAAGTAAAGCATCTAGTAAGAGTATTACAGCTTCTGATCTAGAGGTATATGATCTGGTATTTTCAGCATCATTCTACACAAATGGGGCCAACACACAATTTAAGATTGTGTCTAGGAAAACAAGCAGCCTTGGCTTGCCTAATAAAACTAGAACTAGATCTCTAAACAAGATCAAAGGAAGATCATTATGTGCCTGCAAAAACGCTGTTCTAAACAGTTGCAGGCACAAAACTGTGTGTGCAAAAATGGAAGGAAAATAAAGAAGCCTTTGAAAATAAAAAGAAAGATGCTGAGAGTGGCTCAGGCCATTTGATGCTCCTGGCATTGTACAGATTATTTTGAACAAGACCCATATTAGTCCTGGGAATCTTTGTTGATATAAAACCAGCATCTTGCAGCTATGCTAGAAAGAAAAGAGATGTTAAAGAGCGGACAGGCATAGGAAGAATTTAGTTGCATGTCACATTCTAGGTTATATGACATGGTTTGGCAGCAATTCCCTAGATGACCTATAAAGTCAGGGTGAGTTACAGCTGACCAAATGAATTAGGAATAAGAAATAAAGCAACAGAAGAAGCTTGTGTAAAAACTGATTCAGATTTTGAGCCACATCAAGCCCCTTTGTAAAGTGCTTAAAATGTAACTGGAAGCCACAAGAAAACAAAAACACTGCAAGAAGCAATATAAAAAATAAAAAAGAATTTGACACTTTTTAATTATATACATATGATTAGTGTCATAAAATATTTCCCAGGCTCTGGTAATTGTTCAGAGAGTGTGATGTGCATTAACAATTATTCCTTTAGCTTGTGAAAGACATATCAAAACATAATATGTCAAATCTAGCAGATATGTCCATTTCACACATGCAAAATGTACAAAGCCTTGTAGATACTTGCGGGATGATTTATCTTTCCTCATACAAGTAATCCTAAGGAGTTTGAGGGAATTACTTTAGGGAGTAAATTTAAGCCTCATGTATTTGGATGGGAGAGGAAAGATTTAAACATCCCGTACATAAGGTAAGATACCGCTGTTTGCAGCAATCCTTAGGAAAATCAGTAATTTCAAACTTTTTTCTTAATGTTTTCCAGCTGCACAGCACTAAGACATCTTTACAAAGAGGCACTTGGGTTCCTTTGTTGGTTACTGGAACCTTGGTATACAAATGTTCTGGAGACAAACTGGATGAAGTTCAAAGGGAAAAAACGTAACGTCGATCAAGGGGCTGGAGAAACTGACACACAGTGAAGAGGTAGATAGCTTAAGTAAAAGTTGACTCAAGCAGAGGGAATGGCTGCCTGAAAACACAGAGCTTACCCAACAGAATTAAGCATAATTCACAATGCTATAATGGAGGCAAGCATTTCACAGAAACAGAATTGAGTTGGGTTTTATATTACTTAGACTGTGCAATCCAGATATATAAGGTCTATCAGAGACACATCCCAGATTAATACTCGTTTCTTTGTAATTATTGAAAAATCTATTCTAACAACTGACTTTCCAATAATTTTCTTTTTTTCCCCTCTGTTTTACATTTTTCCACTAGTAACATGTTAGTGAAAGAGAACCAAAGCTCCACCTGTACCATATTCCACGCCATGTCCAATACCTAAGACGTGATCTAGTAGGCAAGCTGGATCTATTTCTCTTCTCATACTACATTGCCCAGCAAGAAGCAAGGAAAGAGTAAAATACAAGGAGACTGTAGTCATCACATTCAGGGGGTGTCTGATATTGATATCTGACTTGGTTTATGCATCTCAGTGCTGTATTTGCTCCTGACCATCATCAGAAGCTGCAACACCAGCAAGCAGAGTGACTAAAACTGCTATAGGAGACCATGATTTGATTCTGTTTCGAAGTGTAGTCCTATAAGATCAATACACTGGTAAATATTTTTGAAAACCATTTGCTCCCTGAAGAGCATGTGGCCCAGTAAATAACTCAGACAGCAGCATGCAACAGAATTAAAAGCAGAAAAGGCAAATCAGGTCTAGAAACCCAAAATATTTTATTAACAGAGGTGTCTGCCTTTTGCTTAGTGCGGGTATTGTCAGGCAGTGATTTTACTGTTTTGAAGCACATAAAGCCACTTCTTTAAAATTCAGTTAATCAGGAGTAACCCAATGTGTCTCCAATACAATATTCTCAACTTCTGTTGCCCCTCAAACACACTCCTTATCATGGTTAAGTGGTTCTTTACAGCCTCAGATGAACTTTGGCTGTTATGTGATAGATAAGGCTAACAGAAAAATCAAAGCCTGAAATGCACCCAGAGGGCACAGGAGTGACACTGGCCAAAATGTTATTTCAGCTGCAGACAAGCAATTCAAGTCAATAGGAACTCTTCCCTGTGGCTAAATGTCAGGATCGAACTCTTTCCTGGGTAGCAACTTACATAAGCCACTAGCTCAATGGTATGGCAGTTTTGTTACAGGCTTTACAGCATTTACAGTATTTAATTACTTTCTTACACCCTGCCCCTGTTTTAAGATTTGTTTAATCATTTATTTATTATTATTTATATATTATTTATGGGCTTGAAGCCAGAGATGTAAGTGGAGGACACAGTATATTGCTTCCTGAAAGATGACATGGGGTAGAAGGAAGCAAAAAAGGAGAGAGCAGAAGGAGAAAGGAGGAGGGGTAACATGGGGAAAAAATGTGTTCTTAAGATTCAGGATAATTGAACACACCAACAGAAGATAGATGATCCTCCTGGGCAATTAGCGGACTAAGCAATATTAATAAAAATGTCTCTAAGAGAAGACCTTCAACACAGATAAAATGGCTCAGGTGGAGGAGCTGAAAATAAGAGCTCTGGAGAGTGATGTGGGAGGGAAGTTAGATGCACAGAGCTGCCATTAAATCAAAATAGCTAGATTTGCAGCATTAGAGCTAAGTAAAGAGAAAGGTGATGCTTGACAGACAGGATGGCCCTTCTGAATATTACAAGGATGCAATTCAGGAAGTCTTAGCCTTCCTAGAGATAAGCTGTTTCCAACATACTGGGCCAAGTTACAATGATAATGATAGATTCAAAGTCAACACTGGGTCTCCTTAGTACACAGTTCTGCCAGTAATATTTATGCCTGCCTGCAGCCCACTGGCTGCTGGCACAAATGACCCATCATACAAGAAAAGAAAGATCAGAGATTCACAGCTAAATTCTGGACTAGCTTTTGTCTGGTCTTTTATTTTACTTCTTTATTTATTTTTCATTCTGAATTTTCTTTGTTTAGAACCATAGGATAGAGGACTGAAAAGAATTTTCCAGGATCATTGATTCCTAGCTACTGCAGTCTCAGGCTGCATCATACAATCTTGGTAACAAACCCATAGAACTTTACCTTGAAAGCAGCTTGGATTATTTCCTCACTTACCCTTTGGTTTAGCTGAAAGCTGTTGCAAGAATCTCTGTCCTTGAAAACTGAGGAATGCTTATCAAATTTCCAGCCTAGATGTATTCCTGCCTGGGTTATACCCATTTGTTCTTGTGCCAATGTTTTCCTTCATTTTAATCACCCTTCTCCCTCCCTGGTGTTTACTTAATTGCTTTATCTGCTTGATTTAAGAGCTTGTTATGAAGTCGTTTTAACTATCTTTTAGTTTGTGTCTAAACAGGCTGTACAATGCCCCAAGGGGTTTGGCAGGGGTTTTCTGTTGTCATAATTCTCCTATTATTCTTAATCCCATGAGCCATTCCTCTATCAGGGATGGTTTCAAGGTAATTAGAAACAGAACTGTCATAGTGTCACTGTTTGGACCAGGTTACTAAACCAAGAATATTCTGTTAACCAAAACCCAGTCCCATTTACAGCTGTGAAAAGTCAAAATGCAGGCTCATTGGGGTCTATGGGGTCCCATCAAAATTATGCTAAGACGTTTTTCAATTTAGAGCAACTGAACTACTTCTTGGTCCAAGGAATAACTGGATACTGTTCAAATGGCTAGGGATATTATTCAAATACAACTGGGGTCTAAGTAAAGTGTTACCTTTCAACAGATATTCTCAGAAATAAAATTTATATTATTGATAAATTCCTGCAACTGTTTAAGCATTTATACAAATGAACACACACTTAGACCTCTTAGTGTGTGTACAAGAAACCCCCTCTCTCCAATATATTGCCCTTCCTTTACCAAGCAGATTTTGTACCTGAAAATAAATACTGTCTCTCCTATTCACATTTTGAAAGGTAATTCTCACAGGTAGATGGAGATGAGTATGTCTTCTACACTGTGAGTAGCCAAATCAACATCAGTTCAATGAAAGTGTTCTATGTGTGGAAAGCATCACACTGGTAATGTGTCTGCAAAACTGGTGTCTTGCATTGAGATGTAAGAGCAGTTCCCTGCACAGTAAGTCAAGTTGCCTCCCCATTGCTGGAACCGTGCAACTTAACTGTGCTCAGCCAGAAAGTATAAGCAGGAGAGAGATAGCTGTAAGCTTTCCATGTACCTGTTTTGCTGTTTCTGAGCCAGTAGACAGCATATGTGCTTGATTTATTTGATGAATGGAAGTCTAATTATAAAGCAGAGGAAATCAAAAAGCATAAATTTATGGGCTTCCTGAGATCACCTCCCATGTTAACAGGAATTAGTGGTGGGTGTTAAAGTTGTGGCAGCAGCAAAGATGTAATGAAGAAAGTGCATACCTGCAGGCTTTCCATGACTGTTTTGAGTTGAGGGGATAGGGCTGAGTATGTGCCAGCAATCGAAGAGGCTCAGTTGGCAATTGCTTGCAAGCAAGTACCTCCTTGAGTCCAGGATGTTATGACAAGTGAAATATGAAGACTTGGGTAAAAAGTCCAGCGTGTTCTGACAGCAGCCTGTCTCGCTGTTTGGATATAACATGAAAAACTGAGTCATAAAGGACTGAAGCTATACAGCGCAACTTTGTGCCCATTTTTGGCTACATCTTGAATTACAAAAATTACAATGACTTCTTAGAAAGGAAAGCCTTGCCTTTCTACTAATACGCTGTAATAGTCCTGGAAGGAAGCCAATATGTCAATTTAAGTATCCTCTCAAAGTGCAAGGGACTGTGATATTTCCAAGCCACAATGCCAGCTCGAGCCTTTCTGGAGTGTGTGCCAAAGTCTTTCCACCGAGAAGAATGCCTCACATTAAGTGTGTCATCCCTGGGTTGGCCCTGAGCTCCCTCCCCAGCCCTGGAGTCTCAGCTTCAACCTTCATTCCTGTATCCCATTTCTCAGTCCCATGGATAAAAATGCAGTGGAAACACCCACCATCCTCCTCTTACATGTTAGCGTGAAATGAAAAATTCTCATGGTTGGATGTTGAAGAAGAACAAGGTAATCCTGGTGGGGAATTTTAATGCCACATTTTTTTCATAAGTGGGACTTTGCTAAGTATATACAGATTTTACTCATCACTACACCTTTTAATTTGTAGTTATCTAAGGACTTAGCTCTGCAGAGGCATTTACAACTATGAAAAGGTCTAGATTTGAGTTGCCCTGACGGCAAGCAGCAGAAGTTTTGTCTGGGTGCAACTTGTTCCAGAAAGACCTTCTGAGACAGACTACCTCTGTCCACAAGGACATCTCCAGACATATGCTACTTTCATTAGGTATTTAGATACAACAGGTATTTAGAAATCCAGCTAACCAGCATGCATTTGCAGTTTAATGGAAATAACAGGGCAACCAATTTCCAAGTGCTGATTTCCCAGATTTCAGTTTCAGTTTCCCTGAAATTTTGGGTGTCTGTTCTAATAAGAAGATGAATTTCTGGGTGTCTTCATTCACAATTAATTTTAAGTAACTTTCTATAGTACTAGAGTGGGAAAAATACCAAAGCAATCTAACGATGTAAAAGACAATGACTGAAACAGATAGTCTTTAAAAAAATATATACATTTGAATTCATTTTACAATTTAGGGAGGAAGATTTTGAATGTTTTTCATGGACAGTGCTGCAAGATCAGTAATTGCAGAAGAGAAGAAAACCTTAATAACTTTTTATCTCGATCTTTCTTTTTAAAACAGACATGGTCAGGAAATATTTTTTCCATCCTTACAGATCAGTGTAAAAAAATAACTAAACAAAAAAAAAAACAGCCCAAACCTGACCTCATATTAGGGGAGAAATTCACATTTTTTGCTTGATTAAGGTCAGCTGCATTACTCACTAACTTCAATTTAGGATAATCATCTCAAAACCAGGAGACCTCAGTCTGAACTCTTTGCATCTCTCTCACTCCAGGAGGACCTTCTAACTAATGGGCTGTGGTTTATAGTGCATATTTTGATTGTTTTGATTGCATTCCTGTTATAGCCTTAGAGGTAGTCACCAGTAAATTTTTTAAATATAGAAATTGAGATGTTCATTGTATCTCACCATTCTAGGCTTTGGCAATGATACTGGAAAGCATGGTTTGAAAGTAGAGCATACAGTTCTAGGATCAAAGTTTCTAGCACACATAGAGAAATAGTATCTGTTTCATAAGGCAGTTTCAACAGTCTTGCTGCCACAACATCATAGATTTGAAAAAATATACAGGATATCACAGGTTAATAGTCATGGGAACTTCACATTGGTGTGAAATTACTTGATAGCTAGAAGTTTTCCAAGAAAACAGGCTTAATAATCCTAATCTTATAAAAAGTAGCAGTTTAATTACCCATTTCCCCCTGGGGAAGCCCACTTGCGCACTGTGACATAGAGTGCATATTTTCAGCTTAAGTGTACATGTCCTGAAGTCTGAAAGGTGACACCCACCACTGTCAACATTGTGATATTTAACCCCATACTTGGCTATCAATTTAGCATAATTCCCAAGGGATTATTAGATATATCTTGTTCTTTAGTGGCTTGGGTCTTTTGCTTTGACTTTAAAAAAAAGTTTGGAGAGAGGAAGAATTAAGTACTCTGGAGCTCTTATACCATTACAGATACATATTGTAAAGGCTGTAGCTATTTAGGCAAGCTGGGGAAAAGCATAGTTCTTGCTTAGTTCCCAAGTTTGAAACCTGGTATCCTGGTCAGGTAAGTCCCACCTAGAAATGCTGTGCTGGGGAAAAGGGATCTTTGTAGATCTAATCAGGCAATTTTGTCCTCAGATCTATTTTTTATAATATGGGGACAAAACTTAATTCCATACTGGGTTTTGCACATACAGCCCAGAAGATCAGATTTCAAGTGTTATGTAAATGATTAACAATTCTAAATCTCATCTAAACACACACATTCCATGTACATACTGTCACATAACTCACATTCACAGAAATCACAGCACTTTTACCACCTCTGTTGAAGGAACTGCGAAATCCAGGTAGCTTGCATTGGATTTTTCTTTTTGGTTTTGTTAGTCAGTAATACATTTTGTTTTACTGTTAAAGTGGAAATGTTAACATTTCTCCCTAGTTAGATCTTTAGAGGGTTTCATTTTGTTTGCTTTTCTTTTTTTAATTAAGATATACAGTAAAGGAGATCCTCCACTGCTGTAAATCAGGATAGTGCCAGTGATTTAAACAGACAATCCTTGAGACTGACTTAGGACACAGTGTTTAGAGTATGTGTACACTTTTAGCTGAATATGGGTTGAATTAACACTATTAGATTTCTTCAATTGCTTAATCTCATGGAGAGATAATGAATTAGGCTGAGGAAGAACACATAGATATGTATCTAAGAAAGAATACATATATGTGATTTAAATGTAATCTGTATGCAATAAATTATTTAGAATAAATATAATTACTAGCAACTTTAACACACTATTAAAATATTTTAATATTTAATTAATAATAATATTTTCATTTATCAATATTCATATTTATTGTATTTCTATCAAGAAAGATGATTACTTGTTGGGGTTTTTTAGGACTTACAAAAACATTGACTTTCGGCCAACTTTATAGCTAGGAGAATCATAGAGTTATAGAATAGTTGGGGTGGAAGGGGGGGTTTAAAGTTTATCTAGTTCGAACCCCCCTGCAATGGGACCAGGAGCAACTTTGGAGTGTCTTTTGTCAACCTTTCCTCAGGCATAATTTGTAATCAAGAAATAAACCAAAAAAATAATGTGCTGTCAATCAGCAGTCTTCGCTTAGAGAGAAAAAAAGTCTTTCTTAATGCTTAACTTGGCTTCTCCTTCTACCTAAAGGAAAAATTGGTGGGAACTCACTCCTCCAGCATAACACAATCTCAGGATTAGGACTCCTGTATATGAGGGGTTGGGACAGTCTCTTCCTTTCTCTGCAAATGAGAAAAGCAAGTTGCTTGGAGCATCCACAGAGAAACTGAAGAGTCCATTTCCTTCAGATTTTCTTTGTTCTTACAGTGTCTTTAATTTCAGGCTGTCATAGACATCTTGTAGTCCCTTCAGATAGGGTAGAGTTCTTAGCTGATGAAAATCCAGAGCCTGTTTTGGAAGTATCCTGCATTTTAGTCTTTGGCTTTGGCTACCATGGGGGCTTCTCCCATAAGACACTGGGTCCTGCTATTAAAATTAAAGGTCTTGCTTGTGATTTTACACATGCTACTTTACCACTACCACAAAACCACTGGTTTAATTGGGCTTGTTGCTGATTCATGCCTGCAAGGGGCCTTTATATGGCCAGAGCAGCAGCTGAGTGAAGTGACCTCCATGGAGGACTGGGCCTGTGGTTTCTTTATGAGAAACCGATACGGGGCTGAAAAGCTGGAGTGGTGATTACACAAACCACTCGCCTGCTGCAGCTCCATCTCATGTGCCAACAACAACAGTGTAACACGCTTTCGGAATCAAACCTGCTCATGAAAGCTGGGGATGAATGGAGGCAGCAGTCAATGAGCAGGACTCCTGCCAGCTTCCAGCCAGCGCAGACGTTTTGTTCCTTTTTAATTCACTCAGTAGCCAGATTACGTTTGTCTTGGATATTGGGTGCAATTCAGAGGTGCCACAGGAAACAAATGGGAACATTTTGAGAGCCTTGGCACCATCCCCACTGGCAGCAGAAATCATCCACTTGGTGTTATCTCCTTCCTTTGTCCATCCCCATGCCTTTTCCCAAATCCTCCAGCTCCTAATTTAATTTTACCACTGAATTTATTCAGCTATGTCTTCACTTTTAAAATTGGAATGCTTGCATTTCCTTGCCTACATTGATTAGTGAACTTAAGACACAGTATTGTGGAGGAAGTGTTGGGAACGCAGATAGATACTACAGATAGATAGAATTAATCATATTTACCTTTAACAACTATATATATATTTGCTTTAATATTGAGAGAGAGATGTATACATACATAAGCTGCCTATAAGTACAGTCTAGGGAGATGAACATTTTAAAATACAAAAATGCTTGTTGAGGACCATGCAACACTTAGCTCTTCATCACTGAAAGATGTGATAGAAATGGAAATGAACCTTTGAAGATCACTGGATAATTTATATGCTATACCACTTACCGTGAAGACAGAAGTCATTACAGTCACAATGAAAAGGATTCCGGAGGCCAGCACATTGGTACAGCAAAGATGAAAAAGGCTGGATCCTCACCTGCAATAAATCAATACTCTTTTGATTGAATCATTAGAGCTTCATTAACACCATGAGCTTCCCTTGAGCTAATTGTTTCTTTGTAAAATTTTTCCAAAACATTTAGGGAAGGAAAAGCTTAAAGTTTATTATTTAGAGAACACAAACAAAAAAGTTCTTTTAAATTTTAAACAGGTAAAAAAAAAAAAAAAAAAGGTAAATTTTTACATTATATGTTTTTGTAGCTCCACTGAAGCAAAAGAAACAGGTGCTTTCACCTGCTGTTGATGTAACACAGCTTAGTACCTCTTTACAACATCTAATGTCTCCAAGCACTTGCTTGAGGTTTTGTCATTTTGGTTTTATTAGATAGAGGAAAAAAACTACAACTCTAGAAAGATAAAGGGTAAGGCTTAAAGGAATGGAATGGAAAGGTCTGTAGACTAAGAGAGAGAAAACAAACTAAATTAGGTTTTAAACAAGGACGAAAAAAAGCAAATACTAAAACTTAACTTGTGAATATATTTTAACTTTAAAACTCCCTAAATTTTGGAACTGATCCTAAGTAGAGATAGAAATAAATATATATGGAGAAATGAATCAGAATTATTACAATTTATAGCATTTTAAGAGAGTGTATAATTTTGTAAATGTGATATTAAGACTTGTTTCACATTTTTGCAGACAAAACATGACTCACCATCTCTCATACACATAACTAGAACCTAGAGGCAGATAAATAACACTTATTATGCTTTAAAGACTGCTCAAAATGGAAATATTTGTCCTACATTGAGATACAAATCTAAAATAGCACTTTTTGATTTATATACGTCACTTATCTTTCTGACCAAATAGAAATAGTCCCAAGCAAACCGGGAACATATTTCTTTACAGTTTTGTTCAACAGAATCTTTCTTTACTCAAGATCTCCGTAAGATTTGTAGAATATATATTTTAAAGTCTTCCTGTCACCATTTTTTCCCAGTTGTGGATTAAACACTGTTTCCTGAGATGCACTTTGCTCCTCTGATGTCCATGACTGACAGTTTAATACCTTGGGGTTAAATGCAATCCATCATGCAATGAGTTTGGCTTGCTTAGGAAACTGGCATTAGGAGATAACCTGAACTGCAGCTCTCAGGAATACAGTAGAAAAAAAGGAGAGCCTGATTAGAATAGAACTACCCTAAAAGACACAATTTGGCTTGAAAAACATTTTAGAGTAACTAATATAAACCCAAAAGGAGTTTCTTACTCCTCCACCCCCTCTCCTCCCCTTGAGCAACCAAAAAGTTTGGGGAAAAATCTAACTTCCTAAAAAAAAATACAGCGGTTTTCATAGAAATTCAAAGTAGTCCAAAGCAGGAGTCCAGTTTACGCTGTGGACACTTATAGATCCCGCTAGTAATGAAGAGGAGATATAACATGGGAAAGAAATTACCTTGGCTTCACCACTTGTATTCATTTTGTTTTCAGCAGGATGTAAAGCAATTTTATTCTCAGTGGGTTTTAAACACTTTGACATTAATTTTGGGGGATAAAGAGCATTTCTGGACTGCCTAAAACCTGATAAAGGGACCATTTTACCTCTCTGCTGGTCACAAACCAGTTAAAGGATCAGCACACATACACCCTGCTCACAAAGCTGGAAGATTTTCGTAATTATATCTAATGGAAGAAAGAGGCTGTTTTGCTTTGTGTCTTTCCTCCCACAACCCAGACCAAAAGCAAGGACATTTCTCAGTAGAACAGCCACTGCCAGCAAGGGATCACAATGTTTATCCACCTCCCTGGGGGCTGAAGTGTGCTTTTCTGCCCTTGTTATGTTAACCCCTAGTACCAAATGTTAGTCTTGCCTGCCCCGTGTATGACATTGGCAGGCACAGGGGAATTGTTACAAAAAAAAAAGATTACTCAGGCTCATCATAGCAAAACAACAAAGAAGGTCCATTTGTGCATACTTTCAGATGCTGCTCTGTGATAGCTAAATGTTTTCTGGCTGTGCTGCCTCAGTCATATCCATCTGTAATACAGATCCAGTACTCCAGTACTTAATTTGTGCTTGCAAAGTTGTGGATATTTTGTTTGAATATTAGATATGGAATGCCCAGGAGAGGACTTGCCATTATCATTCTGCTCTTACAAGGAGAGGAGGTCAGAACAATCATTGTGTAAGCCAACAAACCCCAACTCTCCTTCAGTAGAAGTTATTAACAAAATAATCAGAGTCAGCTTTCCTGCATAATTTTTACTGCACTATGCCAGTACAGGGTCATCAAAGGGTATTAATGTTTTAATGCAAGCTGGGTGGAAATCTATTAATAAAAATATAATTTTTGAGATAAATACATAAACATAATGTAAGTATTGCAGTAATATGTCATTCTTATTCATTTTTTTCAGTCATTTAGCTTAAAATACTCACCGAATATTTTTTGAAAATCTGATCCAGATTGGTCTTACAGTTAACTTGCTTTTAAAGTGGACTTTGAAAACTGAGTCCTTTCAAGTACAAATGTTTCAAAACAAAAATAATCTTTTAAGTAGAGATTCAGTGTTTTTTTAAACACACCTAAACCTACATTTTTTCCTCCGATAGAATGTTAATAATATGTTGGGTTCGGTTTAATTTCATGGAAATAAAAATATTGTATTTTTTTTGTAAAAATGCAGTGACAAAGTGAATATCTAACTTGAGATCTTGGAAATATTTAGTAACAGAATGAACTGTTCATAATAATCTGGGACTAGAAGTAAAGGACTATGTTTTCATGTCAGAATTAGACTCTGGGTGCACTTTTGAGTATAGAGGGTGATAATTCAGTTGTAGCTTTTAACAACTGGCCTGAGTAGGTGGTAGTGTGAAATGATTGCAAAAGTGATTGTGCCTCAGGCTATTGTAGGAGAAGCAAAGTCATGTCTTATCACTTTCCTCTGCCTGTTGACATGGTTTTGTAGCCTCAGTGTACGCAAACAAAATGTTATCTTTGTTTCTCCAAACTCCTTTAACTGCAGTTATTCTCATGCTTTTCAGTACTATTTACTTTTCCAACTAGCTATTCTGTCCACTTGCCTTTTTGTTTGCCTGCCACTTCCTAGACACTATCACTCTACTTTACTTTTTTCACACAAAACCCAGAACTGGTCTTATGAAAGGGTAGGTGATTTGTTAAGCACTTGGTTGGGACCATAGAACGCGTGTTATACACACAATCCCATGTGTGCAGAACACAAGGATGTAATATAATCTATAATTTGGGGTCAGTGATAGCAGCCTGCACACTGAAAAGGTGCTGCAATGGTAAAGCAGCACTTCATAAAGAAGTCACTGTAAATCATGCAGTATGGGCATATCCAGCTCATCTCTGTTGGGAGATGAAAAAGAGCCATGACCTGAAAAAAAACCAGGAGATTTTACCTCAAGGCACCAAGTTCATGCAAGCTAAAGTTCATAGGCACAGAGTGCACCCTAAAGCCACAGACCATACAACCCTACCAGGCATCTGGGCAGCGAGGAGTTCTCTTTATGCAGTATAATTTCTTAATAAATTCACACTTAAACGTAAGCCCCAATCTTTGGATGTTTTTTATCTTCCTTTCACAGGGACACCATGACTATCCCCTGTATTCCTGTCCCTTTCCCATCAACCTGTGCATCCCACAGAGCCATACAAGAGACCGTGACACAAGCATTAATCGCTAACCAATCTTCACAACAGTAGGGGGTGTTTTAACAGCACAAGCCGTTTATGTGTGAGCAGGGAAATGTCTGCTGCCTTTTAATAAGTAACCCAAGCATAATTCCATAGAAGTTTTGAATGTTCTTCATTTTGTTAAGCTGATTCAGAATGTCATCCCTGGGAAAAACACATTGAAGCATGGAAATTGCCTTAAAGAACTTGAGACAGAGCTGCAACAGAAATGACATGTGGCATTTCTCTCAGTGCAGAGTAAGGCATGTAGCATGCTTATTTTTTTCCAAGTGAAACAATTACAACTTGCTGTAGGTATCACATCACAGGACGAAAGCCTCTGTGTGGGGGTAGGACTTAGAACTGTGTTGCATGCTAGGAAATGTGTTGGCTCTTGCTAGGCATTTTTAGGAAGATTTCTGAAACTT
Organism: Psittacus erithacus; assembly: GCA_009867235.2. NCBI lineage: Eukaryota > Metazoa > Chordata > Aves > Psittaciformes > Psittacidae > Psittacus > Psittacus erithacus. Next base: position 22,940 of record WYDI02027904.1, read on the forward strand.
GCTCACTTGCTCAGTTATAACCCAGATTTGTTACTTTTTCAGACACAGTACAGCCTCTGTTCCTTTCTTGGGATATTTTGAAAAATAGAAGTCTGGTACAGAAGAAAGGAGAAGGCTGCAATAACTTAAGGGAATATGCAGGGATGGTGTCAAGATAGGATAAAGAAAGTGAGCTAATCACTGAGAATGTGGAGTTTGGCATGGACAAATTTAAACACTTGATTATTTGTTTAACATTTTGGGCCTAGCCCAGTATAATCATGTTTACGTAATGAAATCAGGGATTCCTGGGATTTTGCTTTATTTGGGGTTGCTGGGAACGAAAATATTTGCCTTTATCAGTTGCATTCTGATTACAACACTGACTAGTGCATTGCTGTAAGAATAATGTCTAATTTCGGAAGAACTAGCCATGAAAAACTGTTTTATTTGCTCCCAGGATAAAGATTTCATCTTATTCATTTCATGATGTTTAGGCAGAGACCGTGATAATTAAGGCAAAGCCAAGATGCATACTTAGACTATAAGTAGTGTTATGAAAACTGTCCTTAATACCTTTAGATTGCAACTACTTGCACACATTTACAACAGAATAATGTCTTGCTTTACATTAAAAGCAAAGCCTGCAGGGATAGAGCCTGTATTTAACACTGCTGGCTAATAAAAGAAGCCAGGAGTGTTTCTCCATTCTCAGCAAGAAGAAAAAGCATTGAATTCAACATTAAATCAAAGATGAAAATCAAACACAGCATGTGTACTAGAGAACATACATACAATAACCCTGTAACAGTTGTAAAGCCCCATAGAGTTTTCTGTTGCTACTTGTGTGATCAAGCCTGCATGACTCATGCCTTAGGCTTTGCCAGTAATGGACAGTTGTGTGACCATGCCCATCTTTCTGTGATAAACGCTCTCTGTTGTCCTCTGCTTAACACATGGTTTCTTCATTTTTCTTCCTTGCAGGGCATTAACCTCAGTTACTATTCTGGCCCTCATGGTGACTGATAAAGAAATAGTTCAATTACAGAACTGGAATGGACACATGACAGACAACAGAACATGTGAGTAGGAACCTTTCATACAATCATAAGCATGGGTTAAACATTGATGATATTTGGGAAGAGAGATTTGCCATGACCACGTAGCAGAATAGTATTTGGCATGAGCTGCCCTAGAGCGCAGAGAGAAGAATGAGTTAGAAACTAAGGACTTAACTTCAGACATGAACAGCCTGAAGCACAATTAGCCTCAACTGTCAGTAGTTCTATTCAGTCAAAAGAACATGCTGAATTTTCCTATTCAGCCTCTTATTTTCCTCCTCTCCTGTGATGAGAGATGGCATCAAAAGCCTAGGAATGCCATGCCATGAAGTCTTCAGACTCAGAAGAAATGACAGTTTTAAAATCTATCCCTTTGCTTCTTTCCTTCTTCCCACTCTTCCTTACAGGCTGAATTTTTCCTTCCTCTCCTTCCAATAAAAGTGGTGAAGGATGGATTCTGGGCAAAAAACATTTGCTCGTTTCATTGGTTAAAAAAAGAGATACATGGCAATGTAAGAAATGTATTCTCTTTCTTTGAATTGAGACCAAAACACAGGAGAAAACTCTTCTGCCTGTTCACACAGTTCTTTAGGAATGGTCTTGACTGTAAGTGTAGCTCATGTTTGATTAGCTATCTTCATGGGTGTCTCTCACACTGCATGTAGACCAGCACCTACCTTGCCTTAGCTCAGCATTGCATAATGCCTGAAGGCTTTGGTCCTTGGAGCCCCACATGTTCCAGGGAGCAATCTGTGGTTATACGTCAAGCTGCCTTTGCAAGCTCGCTTTCCATAGACAAAGCCAAACTCAGCTTGAGAACAGGCTCTTGACTTGTGTGTTTCCACTTAAGCCCATGCCACTTGGTCCTTTGGTACCCTTCAAATCCCAGTCTTAGTACTTTGAGGTCCTGCTTCTACAGTGCATGGAAGATTGTTGAAATCATTACTGTCATCTAATACTAACAGGCTAAGCATTCCTGGGCACCAGGAGCAACAGGCATGGAGAGCCCACATTCATGCTAACAATCTGCCTACAGGAGGGGATGGGCCTGCAGCAGTCCAGCTGCCCAAACTAACTGGCAACTACTGGGGACACCATCATTTGAAACTGTGCTGGTTCAAGCCAGAGACTTCCTAGTAGTTCACTAGTTCACAGACAACCACAGTGAGCTTAAACTTAATACTATAACAAACGCATTAAATGTTTTGCCTAAAGACCATGAAAGAGTACCTAGGCATCTGGATGGACATATTGCTTAAATTTGGGAAATAGCCTATTTTAAAAAAAAGATAGCCCAGGACTAACAGACAGCACAGTTTGACTCAGAATTGTTTAAACCCCCTTGCCTGTACATCTGCATTAGCTCAAACAGAACTTTCAGTTTTAGACTGACTGAAAGTTGATCCATGCCATGTTTGCTGCCCTGTTCCTCTTCCAGCAGATGTGATTTCACACTAAGCTTTCAGAAAATTAAAATGCAGAAGCTCAGCCAAATGGGCATCAGCATCCATCAGATAAAATGTTTGGGTAAAAATTGCTTTAATTCAAATTAAAGAGCCTTGCAAGATCAGAACACACAAATACTAAATACAGTGTATAAAAGCTAGTGTTGAGAAACAGCCCAGTGGCCCACTGACTTCAAAAGCTGACTTCTGCTATTAAACACACCTTGTCAGCTGTATTTTGAATCGAGACTTTTTCTGTTCTAGCAAACATAAACTCAGAACAAAAAGAACAACCTTAACTAAATTAGTCGACCAAAAATGTTATTGCCCAATTGTATTTCCATTGCTACACTAGTTTTTATCACTGCTTGCAAGTGAGTGAGCAAGGCTGGGGAGCATTTTTCATAGTGTTTTACTATTGCCTTCCTTTCTTTGCATTGCCTTATTTTCTGTTTCTTCCAGTAGGGGAAACTGACAATGAGAAGAATGCCTATATTTGACCCTAAGGTTAAGAATGTAAACACAAAAATCAGGACACATTTTCCTGTGGCTAGAGTATTATCAGGTGTATTGTGTGGAACTGTGTTTTTCACTTCAGTGATGCGTTTGTTCCCTGTTTGAATTTAACAGACACAGCTTATGCAATGTTGGCAAACCAACAATGCTCTGAGGCCCTTCACCTTGGAACTGCCTGACTTCATTGTAGATATTCTTATTTTCATTTTCTATTTGGGAAAAGAAAAAAGAAAAAAGTCCTCTCCTTTATTTATTCTCTTTCGCCTTGCTTCAGATATTATAGCTCCACTGGACCCCAAGGGCACAGAAGCATCAGTTCGGGAGAGAAAACCAGTTTACCTCCCTGCTGGGGAAATTCTGGTGTGTACTAGTGTTTTAGTAAGCAGGTCTGCTTACTGTAAGTGCTTGTAGCTGTCTGTAGTACAATGCCCCAGTGATCAATCCCTTAGTGTACCAAATTGAGGCATATGGGTGTTTAAAAGAAACTTCCTGAAAGATTTCACTGAAGAGTTTTCTTCAAAAGCTTGATCAGAGCACTAAGTACATGATGTTCTAGAATGTACTTGTTTTCAAATATGATACAGTCCTGGGAAAGATAGGTTGAAAGAGTCTACCCAGAACTTCCCCTGGCCCAGTCCAGGATCAATCACAGCCTTATGGGTTCTGATAGATTTCTTTTCCCGGTTGTTGTGGACCTTTAATGAAACAGGTATTACAGTAGCCTCAGGTAACCAGTTCTGGAGCTTGGGCTCTCCAGTTTTATCTCATGTCTGACTTGAACCCATCTTACTGCAAGTTACTAGATCTTGTCCTAGTCAGGATGTGAGCTGGTCTCTTCTATGAAGAAGATTTTTATGAGTTCGAAGTATTCAATCAAAGTACCTCTTCCCAGTTTCAGCATAAGTAGTGGAACCAAACTTCTTCATGTAGCTTTAATTTGACTTTTGCTCTTAGCATTTATGTAAATAAGAAATTGCTTCTTTACAGATAGTCATGTGAGTTCTCTTCAACTAATTTTAAAATCATAACAAATGAGTAACAGTGAAAAGTATGCTTATTGTTACAAAGATCTTTTTTGTTTCATGAAATGGTGCCTATCATTAACTAACCTTGTTCTGCTGCAGCAATTCTTATTTATTTCTGCAATAAAAACTGTCTCTGGAAAATTTAGGTATCATCAGAAAAAGGCAAATATTACATAAGTCCAAAATATGTGCTAAACTGATAAACGATGTAGCACATCAGTATAGTAGAGAGATTTGTAATGACCCATAACTCTACTGCCAAAAATTATGTTAGAAAATGTAAGCCCCCTCTTGTATATTATTTAACATCCAGCTTTATATTGATATAGAAGTACAGATTCCTACATTTAATTAAACAGGGAAACTTTGAGATGAAAAATACTTGTAACACACTTTTTTGGTTGTTATGCTATGTTGTGTGTATGAGAAATACTTTACATGAGAAACTACTAATAATTATACTCAGGAGGTACCAAATAATCTGTTACATATTATTTTAATTAATATTATATTTATATTTCCTATATTTAATCTCAGTTTGTTAATTCTCAGTCAAGAAAACAGGTTTAAAGGTGAATTACATAAAAGCTAACTCTGTAAAGTATATTGTTTTTAGGAACAACTCTGAAGAGCAGTGGCTTTCAGGGTGTGACCCTAATTCATAATTACAATCCTGCAATTTTTCCATCCTACCTCTTGGCATGTCTGCAGCTTTGGTGCATTTTTCACTATGTCATCTTTGATCTAATGCGTTGTTATGAGCTGTTGTAATTATTTTTAGAATTTATCAGATTATTTTTTAATGAAAGAAGAAAAGCTGCAGATCATTCTCCAAGAAATGTCTATGGGAATCTAATTTGACTTAATTTGTGAATCTTCTTTGGAAATTCTTTTAATAATTCTTATTTTTCTAGTTTGAGTGCAAGAGTGTAAGGAAAACACAAATGGGAGCATGCACTATGGCTCAAGTTCAGCACTAATGCAAGTGTATGGAAGACCAATGTCAATGAGGTTTCGGCAATTCTTTCAGCTCTGTAGTTATACCATTGCTATTCTTAAAAGAATAGTCAAATAATGTTTAAAAAAATTTTTAAAGTAGCCTATTCTTTCCTACCACCATATCCACCAATGAAAGAAAATAATGCTTAAATTTATTTTTACTTTTAATAAACATTTACAACACATGTCAAGAAAAAAATCTTCTCTACAGATATTGTCAGACCCTTCATTAAATTCTGGAAACCTGAACAGAAGTTGTTTTGACATCTGAAAGGTGAACAACTTCATGTATTAAAGAGCTTAGACAAAATGTTCAGAGGTAATCTTCTGCTTCCACTTCTTGTTTGTCTTTACTTCAAATCTACCATCTCATAATTGGAGGACCATAGGGGTGGAGCATGCTTCCACCGCAGGTAAGTGTGTTAGTCCATACATATCAAAACCATCATAGGACAGCGCAAACTTCCTGAAGCTCATGTGGTGTCCTCGCCGACATTCACCCTTCCATTATGCATTTGGGACTTCAACCACAAAGTGGTGCTGTTGCAAAAGCTAACGGTTAACGGGGAAAACCAGCTCCTTTTATAATGACCCAAGGCATGCATTAAAACCAACTAAGTTTTCCCCTATTTACATACTCACATGCATTTCTTCTCTATAAATATTCAATTTTTAACATCAAATGCAATGACAATTGTATCTGTTAATATGTAGAGAAAAATACATCTTCAAAATATGTAAAATGCTACATACATTGAAGTCTGATCAAAGTGCCAAATTAATCAGATCAATGTCCAGTAATTATTCCAATCAAAATCCCTAGAATTTAAAGATGATTTTTTACTGTATGCTTTGAGCAGTATTTCAAATTCTTCAAGACAGAACAGAGACTTGTTCAAAATAGATGCTTTTTTGTCATGTCAAAATGTCAGATCCAAGACTGACTCATAAAATAAGGTGACCATGTGAGAGATTTATCGTTTCTCATCAAAAATTCAGAAACATGTTTAAAGTGTAAAAAAAAAGGATTCCATTTGCACTAAGGTTTAGCATTAGAAATAAAACCCACCACCCACAGAATAACAGAGACATAAAAATATCTAGGAAAAAAAAGCAGCTTCAGAACAACAGAAACATCTTTAGAGGAAAAGCTGGAAAACTGCAAGGACCAAACGTCTCCATTTTGAATAGCTGCAAAAACACCTTGTCTACAATGCTTTTTACAGTGTGCACATATTTGGCAAGATTAAGGTGTCACATCTCAAATTACAAGTCAGACTCAGACACAAGTATAGGGCAAAACCCTTCAACTTGTACAAGTTGCCTGGCTTTGACAGGTTTGCTTCCCATCGGAGGTAGGCAGCCCCTCTGCCTAGGATATTTGCTTGTAGCATACTTATTTTCTTTCTTGTTTTACTGGGCTAGCTGCAAATGCAAAGTTCCCAGGCTAGGGCTGCCTTCAGATGCTTAACCCTTTGCCTACTTCTGGAGGAACATTCACTAGCCACAGGAAAATTTTCTATTCCCAGCTCTGTTTGTCCACTTCAGGAGATTAAAACCTGTGTCACATTTTAGGCATTTCTCAGATCTGACTACAGTGCTGGGGGTTGAGGGGGAGGATGGGATTTGATTCTGATTCTCTCCTCTGAGTTGAAAAAGCTCTAAAAAGGATGGAAGTAGCATTCAGACAAATGGTTGAAATCATAAAGGTTCTACAATTATTCAGCTTTCAGTGCTTTTTTGGTTGGCAAAACAGAAAGTTTTAGTACAGAGTTCTTAGGAGTCAATAGCGGAAGATGACTCTTTCATTCTCCATTTGGGCAGGTAGAGGGAATAAGCGCCTCAGAGATGGATGAGACATACAATTTGTAGAGTTCAGAGCTCCCTAAATAAGATGTCTTATGAAAAAAAAGTCATATAAAGGACAATCACAACAAACAACGCTGACTGTATTTCAATCTGCAGTGGAAAATATTCCAATGAAACTGTGACAACTATCTAGGTATATTAAAATGTCTCAAAGAAGATGGTACAACGCTTTGACAACATAAGAGGGCTGATCATCCTTAGAGGGAGGGCAAAGAGTAAAGATTCCTTGGTTAAATAGCAAAAGAAAAAACTTCATGAGCTAGTCAAGGAAGTATTCTTTAAGGAAACATTCTGGTGACTCTTAAGATTTGAAGTGTTGTATTGTATCTTATATGACCATGTTCTTACGGTTATGACTTGCTCGATTATGCTTGAATCAAATAGAAAAGAAGGATGACTTAAGCATGTAAATTTAGAGGGAGACTTAGAGGCATGCAGCTAAATTTATCAGCCATCTCTGTAAGCGATCACTCTAAATAAAAAGTTTGGAAACCAGTCACTGCTGGTTGCTGATGAACTTTCCATGTTTCTGGCATTCACCATCCTTTACTTAATGGACTAATCTGCAAATCAAAACAGGAGGAATATCTGGAAACAAATCCATCATAAAGTCTGTTCTTAACAGTGGATATTTCTCCCAACACTTATTTTGTGTCATGGGGGGGAGACATGATTGACAGAAGTGCTGAACAAAAAAATAAACTTGTCTAAAATTTTTTAGTAATTAAAAAGGAAAAGTAAAAAAAAAAAAAGAAAGAGGAGACAGAGGGAGAGAGCAGAGGCTTATGGCATTCTGGTTCTGTGTCTCTGTTTCACCTGTTTTACATGTTCTATAATGACTTCTGAATATGGGTAAGAATAGCAACACATGCTGGCAGTTTGACCAAAGGGTGTGCGTGTGCATGTGTGTGAGTGTGCATGTGGGAGACAGAGAGAGTAGGGGGGGGAAGGGTGGGGAGAGTGGATGGACCATTAGAGTGCAAACGCAGAGACATTCCTGCAGTAAAACCCTTGTCTTCTGAGAATTGCAGTCTGGAAGAGATGGTTATGATTTAACAAATGAATTCTCTAAAATGTTCCCCGGTGCTAATACTGTTCTTAATAATATGAAAAGATTTTGCCAGGAAGAGGAATAAAACCGTCGATTAAATTAAAAAAAAGAAAATAAGCGCATGATGGTTTTTTTAGAGCACACAGTTTATGACAGTTCTGACATTTTCAAAAAAATGCCTTATTCTCTGAAATTCCCTTACCAGGCAAGATTATTATAAATGGTAGGTAAGGAAAGCAGAGCATGGCAATAAAGGGGTTAATCTGCAAAGCACAGAGCCATCTGGCTGAGCTGGTTTGTTATAATCGAGCAGATTATGTTCACGGGACTCAGAGTTTAAGGCTCCTCTCCCATAGAGCAACTCTGCACAACCCAAGCAGACCAACTTTGGGACTTTGAATGAACATATTTACATCCACCTTTCTCTTCATGTCGACTTTTCTGGAAACATTCACACGGATGCCATGGTTACTCCTACCACGGTAAGAGAAATTTGACGTTTTCTAGCAGGGTCCTAAGAGGGCGGGGAGGGGAGGGGGGGGAGAGGGGTCCTTTAAAGAAGTATAATCAGGAAGAGGGGGGCCTTATAAGCAGTAGATCTGTCCCAAATGTTGCCTTTCCCATTGTGCCTCCTCCTTCCCCCACCCCTACTTGCCCTATAGCTTGCTTTAGTCCTGGGGTTCCTCTCTCCTCATGCTCTGTACACTGTTGTTCAGGTCCCTGGCAAGAAAACAGCAGAGGAGAAATATGAGGTGTGAAAGGAGTCTGATTTAAGAGGCAAAAGCAAAAGAGACCCTTGGTTTTATTTTAAGAGGGAAACCAGCAACTTCAGGTATAACAAAAGAGGCTGGAAATCTTGATCGTGGATTGCAAGAACCAGCCTCAGCGTACGTAGCATGCTTGCCCTCAGGGAAAGAGCCCATGACAAGCAAAGTCAAAATTCCCAATTTCTAGACCTTGCTTGTCTCAGGTAAATAACTTCACTGTAGCTTTCTTTTTTGTTTGTGCCAGACACTGGAAACCCTATTAATGACCTTTGAATTAATCCCCATTCTTCTCAAACCTAAACATTAAATTCTCTGGGAGAAACTGGAGATCAAAGGATTGCCTGCACATCTGTGTCTAGGTGAAAAAGATACACTCACTCTGTGCTAGGATGGCAGGAAAACTATTCTTACGCTTCAATTTCCTTCTAGGAATGCAGCACACAACTAATCGACATAGACGCACATATAAAGAGCAAAATAGAAAGCTGTTTCTCATCTAAACAGCTGAAATGCAGCTTAAAGCGTCAGTTACTGGCGAGTCCTCATGGAGACACCAAACTGCTATTAGCAAGACGGGGAAAAGTCCTTGAATGGTTTAGATAGTTTTCTGATCAGTTCTTAAGCCTTCATTAAAATAAACAGGAAAGCTGCATGTTGGTCCTATCTCTAGAACTATAAATATGCAGTATCCGGAGAGATGGATATTTTGGATTGAATAGGGCTGCTATGCGCGCATTCTCTGGTCCCTATATTGCAAAACCAGTTATTTAGAGATGACTCTGTGTGTGTGAAAGGGGTTGCTTCCCTCCCCCCCCCCCTTTTAAATAGACAAGGATGCATGCTATATGGTCCAGTCAATTGTTACAAGCTACAGCCTTTCAGAAAGGACTCTTTTCTCTTAGGCTTATGTGATTTGTTGCATGAGGAGTGCAAGTGGTGTGTAAAGTTTGCCTTTACATTGCGCCTTCAGGAAAATACTCAGGCAAATAGGAGAGACATTCTCAGGCACAGAGAAATACTTGATCTGTACAAACCTGTAAGTGGAGGAGAGATTTCAGAAACACCTATAAATGAGATGTAACTAAAAAGAAAAACTAATAATAAAAAAAGAACAAAAATCACTTTGTGGCAAGGCAAACAAAAGCAGTAGAGAATGGGAGAGAGTTCAGCATGGTTCCAGCTGCTAGTAGTAAAAAGATTGGTCTTAGATACACGTGTCAGTACCAGGAGCCCTGTGTGTGAGCATAGAGGGAGGAGGAAAACTAGACATGATTACAGGTGGTAGACGCAAAATATGTAGAGAAAAGAGAATGCACCAGAGAGCCAGGAGGGGAGTGTTTTTGTGCAGAATGGTGCTATAAGTTGGGGCATGCAATACACATAGGTTTAGGATTTATTTTTTTGTCTTTTTCTCCATAGAAAGAAGAACTAAATGCTATTAGAAATACAGATATAAGGAGTTTGGAGGGAAAGTGCTATATACTGAAAATAAACTGCTATGTATTAAGTATTGTGTATTGGGGTAAATAGGACAGATGAGCCATGCAAAGGTGGTCAGCTAAAAAGGGGAACTGCTGCAGGTCAGCTGGAAAAGAGGATCTTTGTGGGTGGAAAAAAGTTTAGGAGCTCAGAAGGGGAAGTAACACTTGAAAGCGATGGGAAAAGGTGCAGACTGGAGGCTGGGTGATGATATGAAAGGGATATACAAAGATGTTAGGGTGCGCAAGGGGGAGGTAGGGTATGGAGTGGGAGTGGAGGGAGAAAGGTGAAAGCACAGGACATAAAGGATGTTTGGAGGAGGAAGAAAAATGTGAACTATTGTCTATTTGAAGAAAGGTATGGAAAATAATCAGCTACATGATGATTGTAGGGGGCTTATAAAGGAGACACCTTTGATTCTGCCAAGAAATAGATATGAGGATGTATTTGCAAGGAAGGTGTGAAGAGTATGAAAAGGAAGGCTTGCATGGTGATAGAAACACATGCCGAGAAGAGGAATGCAGAGGAAAACGCTGAGCTGGACGGTGATAGGGTGTGGTGATGGGAAAGGGTATAGGGACCTATAAAGGTATGTGAGGGGGCAGTTGTTTAGACAAATTTCAGAGGAGGTTGGAAGCCTGCTGGAGTGTGCTGCCTGGTTGCAAGGGAGAGACAGAACTGAGGAAAAAGCCATGTGAAGGTGCTCTGAGGAAATGCAAAATAGTGGAAACCATGGGGGCAGGGTAAACTGTGACAGGAATATAAAGATGTAGCAGGTCTTGAGAAGCATGAGAATGGGGAAAAAATCGGGAATGTAGGAGGCATGAGGATGAAATTAAGAGTTAGGTTTTCTGTAACAATGCCCAGGCATCCAGAGGGGGTATAAGGCAAGAAAGCGCAGGATGAGAGGAAATTTAGGGGTTTATTTCTTCATAGGCAAACAGAGAAAATAGTGCAAATATGCAGGAGTGCCTTGGTCAGGAAAAACAGAGGATGCCTCCTTACCAGGTAGTTGAGATAACACGGAAGAAGAACAGGTAATATAGGGGAAGCAGGTGAGGAAAATAATGTAAAGTAAGGAATAATGTGAGGAGTGCAGGAGGAGGAGAATGCATATGCAAACAAAAAGGAGTAATTTTCTATTAAGATAGGTGTAACAAATGTGCTTATATCTCTGTGGTAGGTACTGGCTAAGTGAAGCAGCAAGAGGGAATGGAACAACTATGTTAGTGGAGAAATGGCCAAAGATATAAAGGGTGGGAAGAGAAGGAATAGTAGGGATAACTACCTGGAGAGCCCTAAAAAGCGCATGGCTGTGCTAAGGTCAAAAGTAAAGTGTGAAGGGTGTAGAGAGGTAAGCGGAGTTAGGAGCTGTAGGGCATGAAGTGGAAGTGAATGGGAATGACAGTTCATGTTACAAGGGGTGAGAAACTTAGCGTAGGTTGTCACATAATGGTGTGTAAGCAAGGAAAGTACCTGCTAGTTTGTGCCTGCTTGTAAGGGCTGTGGAAGGGAAGGTGAAAGGAATGAAAAGCTGTGTCTGATAAGAGGGATTTGTGCATGAAGCATGCTCTAAGTAAATGAGGGAAGTACAGGAAAGGATTGCAGACCTGGGTGTGGGGCCTGGGAGAAGGGAAACAGCTTATGGGGGAGGGAAGAGTGATGAGGAGTGAGAAAAAGTTTATGACGGCTTAAGCCATCTGTAGTTATCTGCCTCTTAATTTAAGGGAGGCTGCCTGAGTGTGCAAGGGTCTGTACATGCATGCATAGCAGTATGAGAGCAGGTTGGAGTTAAGTGTAAGGAAGAGCAAGTAGGGGACGTAGGTAAATGCATATACTCAGTGACAATATCTGCCGGTTTTGTGTGCTGGTCGGACAGATTTATTCAGTGAGTGCTGTGCTTACGTGACTGGCAGAGTTGTAGAGGCAGGCATGTGATGATACTGATCCAGTGAGTCTGCAGGAAGAAGCTGAAATCCTTGGGCAAGTAAGAGTCATAGGTTGCCATAAGGGACATAAGTCTGTGTGGAAGTTACAAAAATGCACCCACGAAGATGGCTATGGGAGGCCAATGGGAGAATCACGTGTCCACTGCATTTGTGGCACAACTCTCCGTGTTGAAATAAGTTATGTAAGACACACAACAGAGGTGAGTTTCGTGAGGACTAAGAAGCATTGAGAAGGAGGGTAGGGAAAGATGACTAACTGAGAAAATGGTGTGGTGCGTGGGTAGCAATAGGACTAAACGTGCGCTTGATGTGCTTCCCTTCTGTGTGACGTGCAGAGCAGGCAGGCTCTCCCTTAGAGATTTTACAGACTTTTTTCTAAAGAATGACTGAATAGCTCTGAACAAAACCCCAAGATAGCTAACTAAAATATTTATACCAGCTTCATTTGGAGGCATATAATGCATCTTATTTTCATGCCTTCAAACTTCACTGTACTACTGCAGGTGCAAAATGGCAGGGATATTTCTCTAGGACCAGTTACCAGGGCTGTTGGATGAACAACCGTAGGATAGAAGTACACATAGGGAGTACAGATGTCCGTCAAAGGAAACAAGAAAGAACTAGCTTTCTGCATGGCTTGAAGCAGTGCTGGAGTAATGTGCAGCTGGCTGAAGGTCAAAAACATAGGACACATTATGGGTGTGAGAGAGAAACACTGAGGAATGCCTTTCCCTTCAAAACAATTGCATATATTGACGACATCTTTTCTTCTAATCTGCCCTACCAATATCTTCAAATTGTCTGGCTTGCCTAGAGGTTTGGTGCCATCTTAAGCGCTGTCCTACACTGGATAGGAAAGGGTTTGTTTACATCCATAGCTAATAAGAAGATTGCAAGCTATCCTGCGAGACTTGCACTGGGAGAAGACAGTCTGATCACACTGAACCTTTATGCTTGAAGGCTGGAGCCTCTGGGTCCAGACTTTACATACCATCAGTCACATAAAAGTTCATGGATACCAATCTGGTTTATTCCATGGATCAATCCCTGCCAAAAAAAAGAGAAAAAAATAAGTACTCTGTAAAATACTCAGCTAGTAGGCAGTTAGTACAACCATGGTCTGTGTTGGGAAACCATTGTCATACTTCATACCATTGTTTCATTGTTTCCCACTAAGGAGTCCAATTCAAGCTCCCCAGCTGAATAACATTTCCTGGTGGTGGTTGGAGATGGTTGTGGTCCATGGAAAGCCCTTTTCTGCTGTGGTGGCAGTGAACTTCCCACAGGCAGGTTGTGGGTGGTGGGGACATCAAGAGACTGTCCATGAGGGGGAGACAATCAGCCCCAGACACTGGGATGCAGCTGGGGTTAGACCACAGGCCCTGGTCTATCCTTCCCACTGACACCAGAATGGCCCAGGGTAATGCTCTGGTCTCTGGCCACTCTGCTTCCTCCCCATCTTACTGCTGAGAAAATAAAAAGCAAATAGTGGCATTGACCTGCCAACTGGCCGGGAAAAGAGATATAGATTGTTTGGTACAATTAGTGTTGGACAGTGGCAGGAAGTGGATCAAAGCATGAGCGATCAAGCTGTGTTAGAGTGTGAAGAACATGGGGTATTAGTGCCTGCCTGGACTCCTTTGTAGCCATGGCACAGCCAGAGAAATGTGTTTGCTGGAACATCTGGGTGTCCCTGCAGATGTTTGCTGGTGCAGGAACATGTGTGTGCCTCCTTATGTGACTAGGAGCAGACAGTGGAAAGAAGCTGCGTGTGGGCAGGGATGACAGAGGTGGATGGCAGCTGCTTCTGTGTGGGAGACAACCATCCCTATTGAAGCATCTGTCGGTGGGGGATAAGTTGCTTTCTGAAGGGACAGATGAGAAGTGCATGTGAAGAGAGAAGTGGTAAGGGTGGGTATGGAGTAGTTTCAAGGTTGTGAAATGAGTGCTAGAGGAAATATACAGAGCTATGTTCCTGATTGTATCATGACCTTCAAGTCCATAGTGGAAGAGGACTCCTCTGCAGGAAGCCTCAAGGAATATTACACTTCCTGAGGAATTAAAAGAAAAACACACCCAAGCATCCAGTACAGTTAAGACTATCCTTCTTTCCTTCACATGGTACAAGCACCTTCCTGTGTGATCAAGCTAAGCAAGGTGGCCCTTTTCTTCAGGGCAGCAAGGATTTGGAAAGATAGAGCAAGATCATATACTCCTCCCTCTCTTATCTTTCTCAATGTCTCTCTCCTCTCCCTCTCTTTGCACACACACAAAAGGGTCTTTCCCAATTTGGCTTCTAAGTTTGTTTTTGAAATTGCCCTCTATGGAAATGTGTGATAAAGGTATGTTTGCATGAGGACAGTGGTGTGTCAAGGAGGGCTATGTGTCTGTACATATTGCAACAAAGTTCATCAGTAGCCATCTGGAGCTCAGAGAAGTCAACATGCTGGTTTGCATTTCAATGCAAAGGATAGGAGGTAATTTCACTTTTCCATCAGGCAGTGCCGGGAAACCAGCAAGCATGACTCATTGCCACTGTGCCTGTACTTTAGAGGGAGTTACCGCCTGCCTAGCCGTGTAAATACACATATTCCATCGAACAAGCTCCATTTGTGTTATCTATCACAAACTTGTACCAGAGGAGGTGAAAATATTCATGGAGGATTGCAACCTACAGGGTAAGATTTGCAGCATTCCTCCACGATTTTCTGTGTTTCAGCTGCGTGTTACCGATAATGGAACCACAGCAATAAATGTCCTTTTTCTCAGTTGCTCTTTCACACTTTCCAGCAATAAATTCCTTTATTTTGGGTTTGTCCCTGCTATAGATTTTACATGTTTTATCTTACATTAGCTGAGTTAGCATGTGAGAAAGTGCTAATCTAGTTAACTCTGAAATATATATTTCTAGGCCATGGCCCTACAAAAATTCATGCACATTTGCCAGAAGTCTAAATCAATATTGTCAGAGGTAACTGGCAGTTAACTGGAGAGTTACAGAAGGAAGCTGAACTCTACAAGAATGTTTAAAGGCTCATCTACAGTCAAAAGTGAATTCAGGTTGTGAGTGTGAAATTTAAATCCAGTAACTGCTTCTGAAAAGCTCTGTGGTTAGACAAGTTATAAGTTAGCATCCTCTCCTGTGGCTTCTGCCTCAGCCAGGAGGTAGACAGGCACACTCACAAGACGAAAGCAGCTTTTGTCCCCTTGAGAGATAGGATTCGGACAATATTTGGTTTCTGCTCCAAACCAAAATCAGATGTTATGAGTTTTAACTATTAAATACAGACCTTATAAATCTCATAGAGACTTTTAACCAGTTTTCCCAGTATGATCTGTTTGAGTTAAACTTGTAGTACCACTAGATGCTGTGATCTGTGATGAGCTTAGTCTCAGAAATACTAAATAATGACAAATCCGATGCCTTAGGGGAATAAAAAACATAATACATAGTCAGCTGAGTAAAAAAAGAGATTCCTTATATACAAATGGTATAGCAGAAATATTTAAGAAATGCTTTGGAAGAATGTAGAAATGTTTGTGTGCGTCCTCTTTCGACCATTCTCCACACTTCCTTACGTACCCCTAGCATATAAGAAATAGGCACAAAAAGGAAGGTAGCTGCAAGGTAGCAGCAAAAATAGAGTCCAGTGACGCCATCTTGGAAGTTGCCCTGCTCTGGATTAGGTAACAAAACCATGGTCATTAAGAAGGATGTGTCATTTCATGTGCTGGGGGTCTTTCCTGGATTTGTACAATCGAAAGAAAATGTTCAGTTGATTCTTTTCAGCTCCTGTAATAAGTACAAAATTATTGCCTTCACACATTTCTCAGACAATTTCCATAGTCTTTTGCATGATCAGATGACTCTATAACATAAAAAAATCTTCCTGAAAGGATAGGTTTTCTTCAGTGTTTATTGATATTTGCATGTTCTCCCACTTAGATCCCCCAACATCTTAAGCAACTTTCCTTCCTTGTTAGTGTTTACCAAATATATTCCCCAAACACGTGACATCAGCTGTCCTTTGTTTAATGCCATTCTTTGTCTTAGAGTGTGTACGATTTTTTTTCTTTATGCTTTTTATTGTTTTTTTTTTTAATTATACTTTCATTTTTTGGACTTCCTGCAATTTGATCCACATTTTTGCTGCAGTAGAACATCCAGGAATAAAAGCAGCATTCCAAAACCAGAAGACCTCTTTCATCTCTTTGTCTGCGTTCTGCAACTATACGGAGTTTTTGCACTCCATAGCTCTCTCTCATTTCCACTATTAAAGAAGTTCTATGTAATAAATTCAGCACTAATTTATTGTTTAAATAATATCTAGCTGATTTTCAATATTATGCCTTTCCAACTTTCTCCCTGACATTTAATGTAGGTGCTTTGATCTTCCCTATACCTATTGTCTTAGGCTTTTCCCCCAAATCTTATTTTCTGCCCATTTTTCTAACCATTCTGCCTTTCTATATAACTTTTCTTTCCTATCCTTTCCATTCTTTCTATCCATTTGCAGCCCATTCCTTCTCTACTGTTCTATTTTCCCACCACTTAATGCTTTCATATGGCTCAGTAGCACAACTGAAAACATTGATAGGACACCAGAAATTTCCCCAGCCTTGACAGTCACCATTTACTAGCATCCTGTTTTAATGGCTTATATCCGGTTTTCTGGCCAGGTTCATTTTGCAGAGTAGATGGGAGACACATTTAAACCAAATGTACATGTATGCAGGGGTGATTCATGCACACGTGTGTGAAGAGAATAGAGGAGTGATTGATATGTGACTACTCTGCAAGAGCACTGCATCCTATCTCTGTGTCCTCCTCTTTCTGGCCTTCCTAGCACTGCCCTTGCCCTCCCTTTACACCATGTAAGACTACCATATAATTACTCAGTTGCATTGACCAACATATTGCTTCTCTTGGAATTTTCTACAAGCTTGTGCCCACTTTCCTGTCAGGGAGTAAGGCATTTTGTCATCACATGAGTGAGCTGAGTAACTCCTTCTCACCTCAGCTCTGCTACTCACACAAGCAATACCTGTTCGTGGGCCAGGCTCTCTCATGCTGCTCCCACCTTGTCCTTCCTGATCACCATGGGCTTCACACACTTGCCTTCTACTTTCAGTTCTCTCTTAAGCACCTACTTCTTTTGTAACACAGGGAAAACAGCTGACTTGGACTGAAAGAAGTGAGTTACCTCAAGACTTTGGGAAAAATAAAGCTATTTTTTCAAAAAGAAAAAAAAAAATTCATCTTATAAGCTATATATGCATGAAATTAAAACATCTCCTGCTCACAGAAACTACCTAAGAGCTTCTTCAGACATATACAGAGTTGAAAGCAGCCATAGCTAAAAACTCCTTGGCATTGGTACCAATAAGGGCTATCAAATTTTTTAACTTAATGGCATTAAGGTCTAGAAGACAAGATTTTCAAAACCAGAGTTGACACTTCTTTTCAGAAACAAATGGAAGTTTTAGTATGATAGTAATAAAAGCACAATTAATCCAATACCATGAGGATCTGGAAGTCCTGCAAACTAGAATTCTTTTAAATGTTCTTGGCCTTGTAGGCAAGAATATGAATAATTATACTTTACAAGTCTGTATGTTAAAGAAGTCATACTTTCTGCTCAGGCCTGTGTGGTGAGTACAAGCGTTTGCCAAGCATGTCTCTCAGTACTTCTGTGTAGCACCTGCACATAAAGCAGCCGAGATGAAGCAGGCTTTGTATGCCAGGGTTTGACACCAGATCCTGGCCCTGCTTTATTTACAAGTATAGGTACCTAAAGGTCAGCCCCTGAGCGACTATGTATTGGCTGTATAAAGTGGCTGGTATAGTCCAGCTACTTCTGGTAGCAGGTGTGATTTGCAACAGACAATTTTACAGAGTAAAACTCCTTTTCAGAGAGATGGCAAACATCTCATGTTATTCTAACATCTTTAGGGGGTACTGCTTTAATATTTCTTTCCTTGTGGATGGGATCTATGTGTACTTAGAAAACACATTGAATCAGCTTATCAATACAAAAATAAAGCAATCTGGACAGAGACTTCATCTTTCTGCTGAAAGGTTGGTTGCATTTGAATCACTCAAGAATAATGTTTAGCTTTTGTATTGAAAGAGTAACAGTTACAGGCTTTGAGAAAAGCAAACCAGTTTACCAATACAGGATGAATTTGAGGGTTTTGTTGTTGTTTTGTTTGTGTTTTGCCTTTTGTTTGTTTGTTTGTTTTTGTTGTTGCTGTTGTTGGTTTTTTTTACAAAAGCTTCATAGAGTTAAATCTTGCCTCAGGAGGCTAAAGCTGCTTTTAACATCTGCTAGGATAGGGAGTGGTCTCTCTTGGAAGAGTTTGCATTTTGGGGAAACAGATATGTTTTTGAAGTCCAAGGAAATATTCTGATTTTTCTGGTTTTTGGGTATTTTTCTGTCTTTGCTCTATTAGGAAATCTTCCTGTTCTGTTAGCCTTTTTATCCCATAGTTTGTTCTCATGTGCTTCATTCCTTTGAAATACATGCTGGTGTCTTTTCAGTGTTTGCTGTCCCTAGAAGCAGCATTAAGCAAATCTGACCAGTTTAGTTGTTCTTTGGTGAGTTCATTTGTTTATGTTATTTTTTCTCTGGCTCAGATTGTGCCTTTACTGACAGCTTCTGATGACAAATTTGACACCAGCACCTCCACTGAACTCAATGCATTTATTCTTTATTTACATAGAAGCAGGAATCCTCACCTTAGCAAATGTGAAAATGCACCTGATTGCAGGAGAAATTCTGACCTCAGCTGCACCCAGGCAATCCTACTGAAATTAATGGGACCATAAACAAATCTTAAATTTGAGTCTTGGTGTTTGTTTTTTTAAAAACCATGGATGCACATTCAAAGCATTTTAGTATGTTGAATCACAGAAGTCAGAGAGAGGAAGAGAATATGCCTATATTAGATGAGTGGTGTTTTTGATTGCAAAAATTGTAGCAAATACATTTATTTGCTGGAATTTGCCAGTTCCCTAGAAACAAACCATTCCTCTGTTTGTTCTACTAACTTACAACTAAGTCCCCCTGGACAACAAAGTTTAAAAACATGGCAAGCTTCCCCCTTGCTCAAAACCCTGTCTCCTTGTTGACCCATCTGTTAGCTGCTTGAGACGCCAGCCATCCACAGACCAGGAAACATACTTGCAGCTACAAAGATAAAGCCAGTGAAGTTCGTTGAATTGGAGCAACACAGGGGTTCTTACTGTCCCCTCGCAGGGGAGTCTGAAAGCTGCTGAGCCTTGGGGGTCGAGTGGAATTTCTCAGAACTGGAGAATTAAACCAAACGAAATCCATCTCCTAGTACACTATAATAGCTCCTAATATGGTTTGTGGTCCTAAGATCCCAACGAGCCGGATAGCATATTCTTCAAAGCCCTGTCATGTCTAATTTTAAATTCATCAAGTGACTGTGTCAACTCAGAATCTTCATAACACCCCCCATCCAACTTTAATGCCACTCATTACTACAGTAGTGAGTGCTTTTCCATGTAAAAGTTAGCAACAGCACAATCCTCAGTGACAGGAGGACAGCTGGCAAGAGTTCTTTTAAGAGTGGAGGTTTGTTTTCAATTTTATTTTTTTATTAGTTAAATTCTAGTGATTTTTTTTAATGATGGCATTCTTTGAGACTGAACTGAAAACAAAGGGTACCATTGTTGAAAATAACAGAAATATTTTAATAAATAATCTGTTGTCACTGTCTCTTTTCCAAGAGATAGGCTTAGCAGCATCTCCCAGGATAATTGAGGTATGTCTATAGGCTTGCAGCAACCTGGACAGACGTCCAGAAAGTAACTTTATACAAATTGGCGTGCTTACACAATACAGTGCCCTGCTCTAGTAGAGTCTCCTGATCCTACAATAAATTGCCAAAACTACATCAGGATAACTAACCTGATTTCTGTTTGGATTGCAAAGCTCTCCAGAAAAAAATTGCTCAGACTCTCTGTAGATTAGTGTGAAGACATTCACATGTGCAAAGAAGCTCAGGTGGAGCAGAAAAGACAGCACTTTATGAGCCAGCACCCTGAACTGCCTGCATAGTGAGCACAGGCTGTGCCATGCAGAAGACGGCCACTTGCTCTGCCATGTCCCTGCAAACACGTTAAGGCTCCTCTTAGGTATTCAGACTGTTTTGTGGGACGCATGAGCTAAGGTACAGCCTATTTCCAGTTTCTTCAGGTTAACATGCTCTTTTAGGATGGCTGGAGTCAGAAATCTTCTTGGTCTTCTAAGGGAAATATGCCAAATCATTAGCAAGAGAAAGATATGGACAGCTTCTTGCTATTTAAGATATTTAAATGTGTGCACACGTGGCTACCACAACCTTCCTTAGACAGGACCATAAAACTGGTTGTTTTGATTTTTAGTCATAAATATCCCTAGCGACTTGTTTAATCTAATTGCTTTCTGAATTTTCTCCAGATTAATTTTAACACATGGAAACTTATAGATTACAAAGTAGCATCCAAAATGATTTCTTTATTACCTGGCAGATTTCCATTGACGGATTTCACTTTGGGGTTTTTTTGTCTTTTCCCACCCATTAGCTTCTATCATCCTCCTGCTGAATTTTCTTGAATAGTCAGTTGCTAGCTCTGGAGATAACTAGCTTAACAGAAGCCTAGTTCTGACCCCACTTACATGGAAGAAGCCTAATGGACCCCCAGAGAATAAGTTCATCTTGAGGCAGTGAAAACTTAGCCCAGAGTCAAGACCTGAGAACTCAACAGTTAAACTATTGCAAATAACCAGGGAAATTAGAGTAGTTGTTTCTGCACAGGAAGTTTTCTTAATGTGCAAAGAGTTTTGCAAATCAGAACTAGCAAATTTTCATCTGAAATTCCTCTCTGACCTGTCTACTGGTAGATGGCATCACATGTTGTCTAACTACAAGTCTGATACCCCTCTTGTTTGTTTGCTTGCTGGCTTGTTTTGTTTACTCTTTTTACAAGTATTTGCTGATGTGATGACTCTGGCTGTTTCAGTTTTTTCCATCCATGAGCCTCATCCACATGAATTATCTCAGGGAAAATCTGAAAACTGAAACCCAGTATTTTACCTTTGATCTGAGGTAAATAATCGTAGGTGCCATCACCAGCCTTCCACAGGAAGGTAGTCCAGAATAACAGACTTGAAAAGAATCTCAAAGATCCTTCTAAAAGCCATGAAATATTTTAGTGATTTCATTTCTTCCTTCCTCTTTCTTACTGAAAAGGAACAGATGGGAACAGAAGTAAACTCTGCCATCTGGAAAGACTGAAAGATTAGTATGAAGAGGGCCAGGTGTCAAGTTTTTTCATCACCAACCCATCCTTGCCAGCTATCAACATCAAAACCTAGTCTCAACAAGGGCTAAATAACAGGAAAGATATATGATTTTGGAAGGCCATTTCTTTCAGTATTTTTTTGCAACCTAATTGTTCAACTATTTTGAATATTATACAGTTAAACACAGAAGCACAAAATAAATTAATCTGAAGTTTTACCTTTTATATCAGAGGAAATTTTCTGCCTTGGTCTTTCTTACTCTACATTTAATGCGGCAGTCTGGATTCCAGTTCAAGTACATTACCTGCATCATCATCTTCTGATATTATGCTAATTAGAATTTATTTATGGATAATATGGACCTTGTTCTTAGAATAATTTTAGATTAAATATAGCATCCTTAAATCTTTGATTGGGAAATCAGAAGTCTAAAATTCATCATAGTTCAGTTCAGTCTCTGGATGGTGTTAGATCCACTCACTTTTCTGCTTTAGATACTGGAAATCATACATGCAGAAGTAATATATATATGCATGTGTATGTGTATATGTATATATGTCTGCATACATATATGTGTGTACAATAACTGTACATAGAATAAGACTGAAGATGTCCTGTTCCTTGTCTGAGCAGATTTTCTGTTTGGCTTTTTATTTTAATTTCAGTTATGAGAAATCACAATGCTTTGGTTTTAAACTCACAACTGCATAAGCAGGTATTCTTGTTTTAAAATTTCCAGTGAAGGACATTTGAGAAAATAATATAACTTCTGCATACAAATGAGATAATACAGACCCTGCAAAATTCAAATAAACAACCTGTGCCAGGCTTGGCCCAGATGAAAGTTCTGGGAAATCACCATCATTAGTGGTGTGAATTCCATTTTTTAAAGCTTTTTTTGTTTTCTTATGCTTTTATCTCCCCACACTTCTTTGAAGGAACATGTTGCATCTCTGTCTCGTGTTTTCCACTTGTGTGTAATTACTTGAAAAAAAAAGACAAAAGTACTGTATCTCTTAAATTTAGGGACAACCTTGAAATAAAACCCCATCGCATAATACCATAACATTCCTTGATTCTTTTCCATCATTTCAAGTTTCACTTGGGAGGAGGAGCAAAGTCAGAAAGTTTTAATTTGAATTCAAGGTAATGTTCAACTAATATATGTAATATGCTGTTCAACAGTTGCAACCAATGCTTCTTTTTTTCAACCACGCAGAATGCATACACACTGAATTTCTTAGTAAATACCCTCAGCCCTATTTTGCCACCTTTTTCAGAGCAATTTTGCTACTTAATTGCAAACACAGTTCTTCCCAGAAGCGGGAGCTGCATAAGCCATTACTTTTCTTAGTGCATAATGCAATTCTTTATGCTTCTTTTACACATTGGCTTTGATTGCCTTTCATAAGCTTTTTCTTGTAGTCCTCAATTTTCTCCTGTGTCTGCATGTTTGTATGGGTTTGTGGTCTGGTAACAGAGTCAGCTGCCGCCTTCTCTTGCTTTCCCTCCAAAACATGCAGTTTGTTTTCTTTCTGCTGCGCAACCTGGCAAATTTTCATAGCTTTTATTTTTTTTTCCTCTCTCTCTAAACATCCAGAGTTTGTATATCTTTTTTTCCACTCTGCAGCTTTGTGCCCCATCTGAGCATATAGGGTCCACAAGCTTCCCTGAAATTGCTTGCTTGATTGAGAAAGTCTCAAATATGTTGTGTTAAAAAGTTTTGTCCCCATTTTCTTTTTCTTTCTGTGTTTCTGATACCTTTCAACATTTCTTTACCACAGTCTGATAACTCCTTTGCTCTTTTCTTAATGCCGTGGAACAAAGCAGATCTAGGATTTAGGACCAAGCCTCCAAGACATAAAAGACATAGTATTATTGCTCATGTTATTTCTCAATAATATTCCTTATCTTTGTGAGAAGATAATTTCTTGTTTGAATCTCTTCTACTTGACTTTAGGAAAGGTTAGGCTCTTTGACGGCCTTTGGCGTCTCCATCTTCTCATCATCTATTTGCTCTTCATGTGCTACATGTACTCCTCTTTTTTAACTCATGTTTCTCCTGAAAACATGACTCTGATTAAGTGCTTGCAATTCACAGCACCCTGATGATAGTTAGGGGCAGTTAGGCAGAATTCAGACAGAAAAATTAGTTAAGAAAAAAAGCATCTCTGCATTCCTCTCTCAGAAAGACAGGAATCGAAACCATCTTTTAATGATTACAATACATTTTTTGCCAGAATTGTTTAGAGGCACAGAAAAAGAATGGCTGTATCAGACTTGCAAACTACATCTCCATCAACATCATCAGATGGTGATTCAACTGTTTTATTTACTTGCCTTCCATTTCATGAAAGGCTTTTAGAAACTCTGACCTTTGTCTATGTTCCCTCCTTGAAGTCATTGTTCATACAAATTTAGGATAATGATTGTTTTCACTACAGAATTAGACTAATTTATCCACAATCAAAATAAAATAATAAATAAATAAATAACCCACCTTTGTTGTAAAGCCTAAACTGTGAATTTAAAGCAAGCTGTGATTTTACCAGCATGCTCATGTGCACATAATCTGATTCTAGTATATGAGTGCCTAGTTTTGAGTTTAACATAAATTATTTTCCAAGTAACCATGAGTAACTTCAAACAAATTGTTGGAAGTTACATGAATGAAGCTTGGTTTCTTATGAATTTTGTCTTCTTCCTGTACTTCCCTGAGTTCCACTCCCTTTCATTCTGCAATACCTCAGCTTCCTCCTACTCTTCTGCTCTCATTTCCCTGTCATGTAAGCATCTACACATTGTTTTATCTCTTTTCCATGTTCTCTGACTGCTAGCTTGGCAGAGGTCAACATGTGCTTTAGCTATCTAGGAGCATTGCCTGTAGTAGAGTGCACAGCCTAAAAGCTACATAGCTTGCAACACGAGTGAGACAGTCACTAACCTGAGTGTCCTCTTCCACCAGGTAGAATCGTGGAACAGTTAGCATTGAAAGGAAACTCATAAAAGCTTAGTATTTTTGAGAATATTGCCCTTTTGGTAGATTTGGTTAAAATAAGCTTGCAAATTACTGGGAGAGATTAGCAGGCAATGTGATTGGGCAAATTTTTTTCCTGGATAAAACAGCCTAAATAGGCACGGATGGAGTGCGCAGGGGAGAGTTGCAAGGTAAAACAATACATATGTTTCTAAAGAATATTTCTTTTCCACTAAATATTTCTATGTTTATTTTGTGATCAAGGATGACTTTTAAATATTAGTTAGGAGCAACTGGGGGTCTGCCCAGACTGTCTTTGAATTGGGAAATTCTGAAAAAGCAGTCAACTTAATTTCATTTTTTGTTTTCTGAGGGTTACTTGCCCCAAAATAAATCTAAGATGGCTTTATCACTAGTTCACAAACTAGGTCAATCTGTTCCTCTGTTTTATTTTGTTTATTGTGCATCACAGTACTGGAAGCACCTGGTCACAGTCTAGACCAAGAGCTTCAGTGCTGACAGTCCAGTCTGTAGTTATCTTACTTAGTGCCTCTATAAACCCAGTGAATTAAAAGGTTTATAGTGGTGCTGGGTATTGCTCTGGATCCTGGTACTGGAAAAAAAATGCACTTGTCTGACTTCCTGACCAGTGCAACTCTTCAAGAGGAATCACCAGACCCCAAGAGTTCCTAATTATGCTGTTGGAGAAAACTGTGACCAAAGCTTTCAGGCTCTTTCATGCACAACAAGTGGGAACTTGCACTAACACACAGCTTTAAGTTGGTAAATTCCTTTTATCACATGACTGCAGAAGGGCGTGCATCTGAAAAATGAAACTTACTCACTGGGCATGGGTATGTATTTTTTCCCAACTGTGTGCATCCCAAAGAGAAAGGTACTACCTCAGAGAGAGCGCATTGCATCCTACTGTAGTGTGGGATTTTGTCATAGGACTTCAGCTGTCAAACAAATGCCAGCTAACTATCCTGCAGTACTAGGTGAGAGTTTTCAAGTCATGGACTGAAGGCACCAGTTGATAGTGTTCACCACAGAGGAAGATCTGGATTCTATAAAAAGAATTAGATCAGCTTGCTCATGTGTTCTTAAATCCCTGAGTTCTACTAGTATCAACCCATTAGGAGACATATTTTCACGTTGAACCCCTGCATTTTAAATATTTTGGGGTAGGAATTTGTCAGGCAGTGGTCTGCCAATGTCATATCCACACCAATGCGTTTGCATCCAAACCAGTTTGAATGAGTGCTGTGAGGAAGATTTCATGAGCTGTAATTAGAAATGCATTGCTAAAACCTAGCATAGCCTTCTGTCATTCACTCAGTCTGTCATACAGTCATTCATTCTTGTTTCTTTTTGGCCTCCATCTCTAAAGCTCTGCAAAGATATTTTTTGCGAACTCATTGGTATGACCCTTCTTGCTTTTCAGATATAAAAGTGCCATTTATATTGACCTGTGTAGTTTCAGGTTATAGATGATGCATCTACATATAACAAGTACAGTCTGAGAGAATAGAAATATTTTTTCTTGAACAGAAAAATTAATGCCTATCAAAATTGTTTTGCCAATGTTCAGTATTACTTTTTGGTTTTCTTTCCAGAATCATTTCTTCAACTTAATTCACTTTTACAGGAATTTTGGACTTTGAGCCCAGAGTGGTTATTGTAAATTTATAAAAATCAGTATCTGCATGGGGACTTTTTGAAAGTGGAGTGCCTGTTGGAGAGGCTGGGTCAAATCCATTCCATACACGAATGATGCATCTAGTGGTGCAGCCTGACATTTAAGCAGTATGCATACAGCCAAAGCAAGGGATAGCGTCAGGAGGGCCGTCACTTCAGAGACACATCTAAAGGGTTGCATGCTAGAGCTGTTGACTTTCTCCAAAAGGAGGGCCTGCACACCTCTGGTGATGCAGAAGTCTGCTGGCAGCAGCTGGAAGGAGCCCAAAGAAGAGGGAAGGGAGGACGAAGGGCTGACAAAACAGGCTCCGAAGTGTCTTGCTGCAACTCTGACCAAGTGCTTACAGAAAATTGTCCATCAATGAGTTCCAGCTCAAAAAAAGCAGTCACATAGTGGAGGTTATTTGGCATGCCTGCCTGAATAACAAATGCACTGGGGTGGGGGCAGGGGTGTCATAATCCACTTAAAACCAGTTCTCAAAAGCTGAAGCTCACCCCTTACATAGAGCCAGCAATGGGCACATCCACCACGTTGATCACACTGTTCTGTTATTCTGAGAACTTAGCCTGAGCCCAGCCTCCTTACTAGTCTTCTAACAGGGTGAGTTTCAGACAGGAAAAAGGGAAATTCATTGAATATATTCCTTTTTTTGGACATATTCATTCAGTTCTCCACACCTTAATTTTCTGCATTGATACACTAATATTTGGGTCATGTGTGATGGTGCCAGCAGTATCCAAATTTGTGCAAATACCCTGAAACATATCTTGTTATGCATAGTTTGGCAGTTCGATGTAGGTAGTCTGCCAAAATGAGACAGGAGCCTTATCAGAAGTAGACAGGAAATTCTCAAGCAAATTTGGGAGTTGACTTTTGAATTAGGAGTGTTGACAGGCACAGATCCCTCTGTCTGGCAATTATCAATTCTTCCCCTTAAAGCTGCCATGCAAATCCAAGTGTCTTCAGCTTTTGCCTGGGCAGACGATGTGTTCAAGACTTGGTTCTCCAAAGCCATTCTTGGGTCTGTAGTTCTGGTGCCAGCTTCGGTCCAAAAGTACAAAGGTCACATTCCTATGCTCCACAAATCTCAGAACAGCATCTGTTGCTCATGAAAGATTTCCACACATCATGGAGGAAATTTCAAAGCATTAATGTCGAGGCTGTGACGTTGTCAAACATTGGGCTACATTTAATCTAGTACCAAAGCGCTGCCTAGGTATTAGAGTTGTTGGTGCAAGTCAGTAGGCTGTTTTCCCTCTCAGGCATCTGTAGGGTTTTTTTGGCTTTTTCCCATCCATGCATCACTTGGCTCTGACAGATCAAGCCGTGAGGATACCTTAGTCCTTGTGTTAAGTATCTTGTATGACTGCTTCAGCACCAGACAATACATTCAGACACTTGAAGGAGTATGATTGAACACAAGGTGAGTAGCAGTTTTTCTTGAAGTGGAAAACTCACTCAATTTTCCACTAAATTATTCTGTCCCTATTGGCAGTTTGTTATTTCCACAGACTTGGCTCATAAATATTGGATGTCTGCCTAGCTGGGAATTTGCATTTCCATTTTCAACACCTGCTATGTGCTAGACTTCTATAAGAGGGCTAGCTAGTTTTCTGCAAGGATGGGATACTTACACATGACTATTGTTAAAAAGTGGTTAATTCTCATCCCAGTTTTACTTTTCCTTCAAGACATGTTTGCTATTAATTTTGTAGTAGTATGGAATTTTGTAATATGGAATTCTTGCTTGACTTCTGTTCTTATGATGCAACCATGTAACCATATCTCACACAGGCATAAATGATGCTACACTCTTCCTTATAAACTCAGGCTATGATCTTCTTGGCCAAAGTCTCCTTCCACACCCTGTCTTTCACAGCGTGTCTGTTAGCTGCTGTTTAGCAAGACACAAGTATTTGCATTTCATGATGCTGCATGTATAGAGGCTACAGAAAATTCAGCAGATTTACTGAGGTACTATGTAAACAGAGAACATTTTTTATAATTGTAATTATACACAATTTCGTAAAATTATTCATGGAAGTTCTGAAACCATTGTTATATATTTTGTTTATCAGATCTCAATACTATTTTAGTAAGATAGACAGATTTAGGGCTAAATCTATTCTCTGTCAAGCTGGCAAACCTGGATTTCTGCCCACACACAGCATGAGTACAGAATCAGTATGATTTTTTCTTACAAAATGATGCATAAATATGTAAATGCTGAATATTTCCTCCCAGCCTTGCCAGAGCACACTATAGTACAGTGTCCCCTTAGTGCTATACACCATGGATGCATTTTTCCTTGCCTCCTACTTACCTTTAGCTTAAGGCTAATACTTGCAAGGGAAACACAGAGGCATTCCTTTACAGTCTTAGTAGCCTTGTCTCAATAAGCACATGTATACAGGCATGTATTGTAATATTAATGTGGCAGATCAGTAGACCTTGTAACCTAATGCATCCTAAGATGTTGCTTTAATTTTCTATGGCTTAGGAAATTCAGCAAACTTATGCTGGCTGCTTTGGTTATTAGGGTTTTTTTTAGGATCTGTTAATTTTTGCTTCCTGCTGATTTTACAGAGACAATGAATGCAGAAATAGACATTTATGCATAGCTTAAAATAACATATCACAGAATCTCTGTGGAAATTGTGTCATCTATTAAACATAAATTCTGCTACGTGAGACACACTTTCCTCTCCTCTTGCAGCAGCCTTACAGTTCTCAAAAAGAAAAAATCAAGAAAATCACACAGACTCATTAATAGACATCACCATTCTCTTGCTTACAGACTCTTTCCTGTAAATAAATATTTATCTATCCTGTTCTCAGTAGCCTCCAGTGATGAAAACTGTGCTTTTTCTAAGCAATCATCTGTTGCTGTACTATAGCATCTATAGCTCTTAGAAGGACATCCTGTGCCTGCCTGATCCTTCAGCCAACCAGTGCAGATCTTTCTTCATTGTCGCTTAAAAGGGTCAAAAATCCATTCTGGCAATTTGAGCTCATCATAAGTGAGAGAAACCTGCATGGCAAGATCTGAAATACATGAACTATAACTTCTGTCATGTAAAATACCTTGTCAATGCCATAAACATATGCTACTGAACCACAAGTCAAGAAGATTAGACACAGGCTGCTCAATGCAAATCTTGCCCTAATTTATCAAAGACCCATGCCCTTCTAAAGCAGTGTGCCTAATTGGAGGCTAAATAAAATTCTTTTGGGCATGTCAAATGGAAATACAGACCAGTGGGTAAGCGCCTAAGTCCTTAGCTTCCTGTGACAGTTACAAGGCAAATGGTCTTTATTAAACCATTATGTCTAAAAATGTTAAGCACATTGTCATGTGTAGAGAGGCTTCTAAAAATATCTACACTGCTTATCATGTTTTCCTTGTTCACATATTTTTTTTTTGAAAACAGTCCCTTAGAAACACACGTATAAGTACAGGTCTTAGTCTGCAACCAGGGTGTATTAGTAACAAGATTTGGCTGGAAAGATAATATAAGTTTGCGGGACAGGTCATTAAAATCTTTTTCTGCATCTTATGACCTCTTATTCTCAATTACAATGTACAGCACCATCATCTCCTCCATTTCTTAATGCTTCGGCAATGTTAGTCCCAACAGCACTGTGTGAAGCCTCCCCTGCTAATTGTCACAGTTGCATCATGTACCTAAGGCTTCTCATCCATATGGTGCAACTGTTGAAAATAGAGACACAGTTAAAATGACTGGCAACCACAGCGGCAGGAGATTCCTGTACTTAATGGAGTTGTTGCTACAGCCTTCAAGTATGGATTTAGCTTACAGCTGGTGGTAGAATAAAGATGAAAATGTAATTTCCTGCCTCCTAGACTGAGTGAAATACACCTGGGAATGAACAGGACTAAGGAACATAGTTGTCTGGAGTCTTTGAAATGAAGGCTGGGTGGCATAATTTTTGCTGTGGCACTTCCCATAGGAGCACAATTATCTGCTGTATTCATTCCTCCAGACTATGCTAGAGGTTATCACTGTTCTAGCTCTTATACTAGTTTCTAACATTTACACATTAATCAGCAGAGATATGGCACTGGACTTTTCCTTGGAACTTCTGCATATTTACTGTCTTGCATGACATATGTATATATCATTACTGGATGTTGATAAGAACAAACGAGAAGGAAATATTTAACAGACGCAAACAAGCACTATACTTAGCATATGATTTATAAGTTTAAAATGAAGTCCAAATGCTAGGGCTGGGAGCCTTTTGTACTGCATATGCAGTATTATGTTCTGCATCACTACTTAAATATGAAAAATTAAACGTTACTTCCATTTACTCAGGCTACAGTGAATAACTTCAGTGCTTTATGAATTACTGAGCTGTGCTGTCATGCCAAGCTAAAAGTAAAAAATAAAAAACCCAAACACCTACAAAAAAACTTCAGTCTCTCCACTTTACAAGACTGTTCGAGTCAGAGACTAACATGTGCTCATGCAATCACAGTGTAGTCTGGCCCAAGTCAAGACAAAACAAAGCATTGCAGAGTACATGAAAGCAAAATAATTCACTGGGAAAGTCCGTTGCTGGTCACTCCTGGAAGGCAAAGGAAGTGGTCTCCATTTTCAGGTTTGTCCAAAATAATCACATAGCAGCTTTTCAGAAGGTTGAGTCAAGTGGTCTCAGTAGGAAATGGAACCAATAGAAACACTTTCCAGAATTCCTTCTATGACAGCTAAAAATTTTTTTGCATTTGTATTTCTTTTTGGTTTTGGTTGATTGGGTTTTTTTAATGAAGAATAACAGTGAAAGAGACGAAAGGGAGTTTTCATATAAAAGTAAAGCATAAACATAGAAAACATTTCTTCAGAGAAAGGGAAGCAAAGCAAAAATAATCAATCTTTTCTGCCCACTCTTACAGTGAAAACATTATGATCCCATAGATCAACCCCAATGAAATTAATGGAAAGATACCTCAGGATTTTGGTGGACTTTGGAGGACTCTGGAGTTGTACTGAACTTCTGGTGTTTCATGACAAAGCTGCTGGCATGTGGGCAGGACAGATCCAGTCCTGTCTACCTTACTCCAGAAATAACACCAGCAGTTGATCAGAGACCTATGGGGTCATGCCCTGCTTATCTAAAGGAAAAAACTAGGTAGTCTTTTTTGGTGGTGACAGTTTTCTTCCTTTCTACCCCTCATAATGACTGTAAACTGAAAAGCAGGCATATAAAGCAAGACAATACTGTCAAAGCACATAGAAATCAAGCTATGCTAGCTGGTGAAGTTATGGTGCTTGGGGAGACATGAACCATTGCTGAGATGGAGTGTTTACAGAAAAAATCCCACAGCTCATATTTGTATTATGTATTTATAAATTCCTGGAACTCAATTTTATAGGGGTTTTGATTAATGGCTGTACTGCAGTTCAGCTCCAAGCCCATTGAACTTACTGTACTGGAACTGAGCAAGACATACGCTAGCCAAATATGAGCACTACTACTAGAATGTGATTTAAAGGTGGTTCAATGCTGTGGCGGCTCTGCTTATTGTACATGTAGGGATCATAGCTAAAGGAGGATCTCTCAGAAGCCTTCTTCAATTCAGAGTGAGATATGTATCTGTCTCGGATACCTCCACGGTAGAAGAGTTGAAGAACAATGAAAAAGCTGTGATTTTCCCATTGCTTTTACAATTAAATGGGTGAAGCTCTTGTTGATGTATGGATTCTCCTAATTATATATTTACGTCACTTCAATCACAGTGTCTTCCAGAAGCATGGCCAAATGCTCAATTTTTGTATGCTGGTGGTGTATGTCAAGTGGTATCCCACACTGTGGTATTTGACATTAGTGCTATTTCTCCCACATTTCAAAGAAGACATCTGTGGTTCTGGCTGGCAAATGTCAACTTAATTCTTGATTATCATAATAATATAGTAAAAGCAGTCTCATTCTGTTGAGGTGGGAGTCACTTCATGAAATACAGTCCTTATGGCTATTATGATTTGTGAGACAAAACTCGATGCCTGTAATCTCTTGGTGTGCCAACTGGAGTCAAATGAAGGCAATGTAAAAAAAGAAAAACCTGGATAAGAAGATTTTCTGACTTTGATAGAACCTTCTACAGTCACTTGTGTTGCAGCCTTCCCAGATAATGCAGCCTTCAACTGTAAGATGGAATCACTTTAAAAGGTGCCAACTCAGTTGGATCACAGAACTGATATGCATGAATAGGATCCCTGGGTATTTCACCTACCCTCTTATAATTATTTCTCATGAAAAATAAAACAGAGGATTGATAATTGTTATTGATAAGGCAAATCTTTAGAAAACACAAGGAATGTCTGTATTCTTTTTGAAAACACAGGAGTTAGGGCAACTAAATCTCACTTCTTTCTGAGCATAGCATAAAGATGAAGCTGTATATGAAATCCTGGAAAACTGGATTTACAGATAAAAATTAATATTGAAGAATTGTTTCTAAGCAAGATTTTCTCCTTTGTTAGTTTGGCTTTGCATTTTTAAAAACACTAAACAGTTGTGATGATGCTGGTTTATTAAACAGTCCTACTCAAAAAAACCCCAAAGAAACAAAACCAAAAAGAAGAAGTATAGAGTTGCTGAAATTCATTTAATTACACTTTTGCAGCATAATGGGCTTTACATGAAGACAAGGCTTAGTCTGTTTTTAATGAAAATGGTACTTGTCGTTACGACTGCTTGCATTTGGATGAATGACCTTTATTGTTCAGTCTAAAATATTATACATAGGTAATTAGCGTGATCTATTTATGGCAGAATTACATATCTTTGTTTTGTTTGTACTGGTTTTCTTCAGTATCCATCTTCAATCAAGTTTATTTTTACTTAGCTCTTGTTACTTACTTTGAGCTTTTCAAGGCATACTGACTGTCTTTTCTTACTCTGAGCACTGTTTTGAAAGATAACTGAAGTGACTTGTGTGTTTCTTTTCAAAGACGACTTTCATTTGTGTCTGCTGAAGTCATAGAATCACAGAATGGTTTGAGTTGGAAGGGACCTTAAAGACCAAATAGTTTCAATCTCCGGCCATGGGCAAGGACACCTTCCACTAGACCAGGTTGCTCAAAGCCCTGTCCAGCCTGGCCTTGAACATGGTAGATGAGGCATCTACAGCTGCTCTGGGCAGCCTATGCCAGCGTCTCGCCACCCTCAAAGAAAAGAATTTCTTCCGAATGGCTGATCTAAATCTACCCTCTTTTGGTTTAAAGACATTCCCCCTTGTCCTCTCACTTCATACCTTTGCAAAAAGTCCCTCTCCACCATTCAAGTCTTTGGTTTCCAGATGGTTCAAAAGCAGTATTTTTCTGGCTGTGTCACATTGTATCTTATACTGCCGTGATGGTCTGGTCACAACTAATGACTGTCAAGCCAGTGATATTCTGATTTGTTATTTTAGAAGTCCCTGCTGCATGACTTAAGGATGCTAAGTGGGTCAGTCACCAGTGGAACACTGCAGCAAAGAGTCAAGCTCCAGTAGGAGTGACAGCAAATCATGAATTTGCCAATTTAATGGGATAATATGGGGGGTAAGGAGGAGATATGTTGCAGTCTAAGTATGTTAGCTGGAGAAAAAATAAAACAGTGGTGATTTAAAGAGGAAAGACAAAGACGTCAAGAGTGTGTTCATCTACCTATAAATCATTAAGATTTTAGGTTCAAATATATTCTCAGGCTTCCCAGGCTTTCAAAGTAGGATTGATGTGAGGTAGCGTGGGCGTATTTGAAAGTATCAGAAGCTGAAGTTGAGCCTAAGGATTTGGATGCAGAAGACCATTCACACTGGATAGTTAACTTATACACAATGTGGTGATTCATGTCATCTTGGATGTAGTTATGCCTGGGAATGTCAGGGACCAAAAGGGTGGAGGAGCCGTGAGTGACCTCACTCTTCAACTCCCAGAACTAACATTTCTTTGGCGCAGTACTTACATGAATTTTGTACAGAGATGACAGCTCCCACTGGTATAGCTGTGGGTATCATGCATTTAGAGGATAAACTCTGGTCTCCAGTACCTTGACATACACTATTACTGAAAATACGAAGGATTATGGAATACCAGAGGGATCATGTATTTTCATGCTGACTCATTAAGTGATTTTTAGTAAGTATTCCCAAAGTTTTCCCCAGTGTTCCTCAGCTTTATCAGTCCAGTTCCATCTCAACAAAAGGAGACAAGCAGGCTCCCACTGACTTCTTTTGAAGTTGAACTGATCCTGCAATGTGCTGCATACCCATATGCAACTATTTGCTTAGAAGCCTAAAAATCATAGAAGCATAGAATCAACTAGGTTGGAAAAGACCTTTAAGTTCATCAGGTCCAACCATAAATAGCAAAAAACATATTAACAAAGTGCATGGATGTGCATTAATTGGAATTCTTTTTGCATAAATTGTATCCATTTTAAGGTTCATTTTTTCTAGCTGTCAGATTATAAACCAGTCAACAATAGAAAAGTGATGAAAGATTAAGAAAAGCACAGGATAACCACCTTAGGCTGTGATGTAACCTGCATGAAGGGATACCAAAGCCAGTCTGTCTTTGGGTCCAGTGAAAGTACGACCGCTTGACACTATTCATTCTTGTAATTTTATGTCCATGTTTTAGAGTGATACCTTTTTTTTTTCCACTAACATACTTTAACTCTAGCAACTAGAAACTACTTTCATGCTTTCCTGTGTAAATTTAGTGTGAGAAATAGAGGAAAGGACTTTCCGGAAAATACTGCAGTGATCCTACGTATTAACCAAATAACGTGTTTTGGTTTTTGAGAACAAAATTGTCAGCAAAAGGTAGTTGTACACAAACTTCACGTGCTAAATCTCGTAGTGGTATGGTTTATCTGTGTAAGGAATATCAATTCTGCATTCCAGGAAAGCTGCATCTTTGTCATCAGACAGCATAGTAGCAGGATTTATCCAGATGGTAGATGCAAAGCATAGAGACAGAGCAATCATGTTATTAATACTATATCTTTATTGTATAAAAATGTTGAGCCATTCTTCAAAGTAAAAAGTTCTGGGATCTGCAAAGGCAAAAACACTTTCAGCAGCTGAAGAAGTGAGCACATTTAGACAAGTTTGAAAATCCTATGCAAGATTCTAGTTTCATCTACTTGTTTCCAGAGATGATGACTCACTGAAAGGAACTGAACACATTTGTGTTTTTTCTTGAACCTACATTTTGGCTAAGTCATCACTGTGAGGTTTCACTATGCGTACAAGGTACAGATCCACAAGACAACTTCATTGGTATTATTGTGATCACCACAAATATTTTCTTACAGATAACAAAAATGAATTTATTCAGGGGAAGTTTGGATATAAGGAAGAAGTTCTTTACTGTAAGGGTGGTGAGGCGCTGGAATAGGTTGCCCAAGGAAGTTGTGAATGCTCCATCCCTGGCAGTGTTCAAGGCCAAGCTGGACAGAGCCTTGGGCAGCATGGTTTAGTGTGAGGTGTCCCTGCCCGTGGCAGAAGGGTTGGAGCTAGATGATCTTAACATCCTTTCCAACCCCAACAATTCTATGATTTTATGATTCTATTAGCAAAATCAGTATCATCCTTTACATAAGCAAGCCCAAATATGTGATCTACCATACCATCAGCAAAAAACCACTGTTAGTATCCCTCTGGAGGCGAGAGGTGATTGGGTTCACATCTTTTTCAAGCACTCTTCATGCTGCCCACAGACCCGTTGGTCATGGTCTGCATGAGTCATGAGTCTACCAGATCTAGCAATATCATTTACAGCTATATTCATGTAAATCTTTATTATAGACATTCTGTAGCTAGGAAGATAGTAGCAAAAAATAAGCTAGCTTTCCCTAGGTTTTATTTTTAGTTTTTGTGACACAGATGAGTGAAATGCACAGTTAAGACAAATATCTAAATATATTTTTTGCCCATACATGAATAAATCCAGGAGCCTTCGGTACAAGAGCTGTCTTCACCTCCCACAGCAGCTCCCACAGCAAATATAGTCTCTCAGATTTTACAGTGTCCTCAACAGTATCACTGAGACAAAGCTAATTAGTGCTATCATTCACATTTCACAGGTAGAAATGTAGCTTTAGAAAGCAGCATTCTTCTTATACTTCAAAACCACTAAACGAACTCTAGCTACCCGAGGTCAAAACTACAAAGAAGTTGAAACTAACAAAAAATTTCAGCTGTGCCACTAACAGTCAACTTCAGCAAATACATCTCAGACTAAAACTAACGTGTTTTGTCTTTACTACTATAACATTGTGGCAGCTACATGTTCATCAGTAATACTACAGTAAAAAATGAAGTTAATTTTAGCAGCGTAAACAAGTCCTCAATGTCTTTCCCAAACCTATGGAGGCAATTCCCAGGGGAATTAAAAACTGAACACAGGTTAATGACCTCAACCACCAGACATTCCTTTATGACTGGTTAAAGACTGAGAAGAAATCCTGCAAAATTCTGGGAACCATCAGCTTTCAGTTGGCCCCAGCAGTACTTACAGTCATGAACATTCAGAAAGCCATAAATAATAGTGTTCATGATGTTGAAGCCTAGTTCTGATAAGATCATTGATGTTTGTAACATTTTTCTAGAACCGTATGAAAAGCCAGATTTTAAATTTATTATATATTATTCAGTTAGTTATGGTAGATTTTTAATTATTAATGCTATTGCAATAACATCTGGAGACCTTCATCAGGATCTGGCTTCACTGCCCCAAGACTGTGTAAGACACAGCTCTTCTGAGTTATAGTGAATGAGACCCCACAGACTTCATCATGTAAGGGGAGAGGAAGCAGGGACATGCTTCTGGCATCTAGGGCTGGCAAGCAACCAAGATGTTCTGGAATTGTCCGATGGGCACATGTCCAGTCAGGAGAAGGGCCGTAGCATGAGGCTGCAGCTGAAAATAAAATCTTCTCATAATGCTGCTTTCACACACAACACTGTGAGGTGAGATACTCAGCTACAGTGCAGGCACATGACATTTCTCCTGCTCTATGGCTTCAGTTAATCCAGCATGCAGGTTCACATAACAGGAGAAAAGCCACAGAGGTGTTTGATAAAGATGGGAGCTTTGTCCTTTTCCTGCTCAGGAGTGATAGGAGCCTCATGCTTAGGGTTCTGACAGAGCTCATGTTCAGGCATGAATTAAGGTGTCAGCTTCTGTTCCATAAAGCTCAGAATCCAATAGAAAAGACTGGACACATGGCTTAAGAAAAAAAGGCAGGGGAGGGGAAAGGCTGACAAGAGAAGGGGATATATGTATGTATGTAGCTGGGTGCTCAGTTCACAGACATGCCCTCAGGCAGTCTATACCAGCAAACAGCAGTAAAATGTACTTGTAAATATATATTTTGCTTACTCAAGCTGTAAACAGTGATGACAGCTGGGAGAAGAGCAAAGATGAGTAGGAGGGAGGAGAGGAGATATTTTTTGTTTTTAATTTCTCAGGAAGATATAAATTTGTGAATCTCAGAACCGGTGAAAAAGTGCACTGGCATTAAACCATAAAACAGTTCCTGTATGTCACATGCTGACAATCAAGGAGGGGCGTTGGTTTTATGTTTGTGTGTTTTGCTGGGGTTTTGTTTGGTATTTTTTTTTCACTGAATGATGTAATTTCACAAAGCATTAAAACATTTTCAGTTAAGGCCCAGATCCTCACCACAATGCAAACCCGGGTAATGACACTAGCCATGATGCTATACTACAGAAGATCTGGCCAAATTCAAATGCCTGTACTGTCAGGAAAAAAGAACTTCCAGGGCTTTTAAATACTTGCAATATTTTGGACAATATTGTTCTTAAGATTCCACTGTAATATTATCCTTCAGGTCAGTG
Organism: Psittacus erithacus; assembly: GCA_009867235.2. Lineage (NCBI taxonomy): Eukaryota > Metazoa > Chordata > Aves > Psittaciformes > Psittacidae > Psittacus > Psittacus erithacus. The sequence goes on from WYDI02027904.1 coordinate 60,945, forward strand.
ACTTGTTAGTATCTAGCAACCAGAGGAGATTCTCACTTTGTAATGGCACCATACATCCCAGTCTTATCAAATCTCTGCAAAAGTTTTGAATCAAAAAAGTCTAACCAATTAAATTCAAACTGTGTGGAAGGAAAGCCTATTTACTTCAAACAAGCAATTTGTGTTTCTAAACATATTTTTGTTTGTTTATTTCTTTTAGAGTTCAAGTCAAGCAAGCTCTTTTGATCTTTTGAACCCTAACTTATTTTCAGATGGTCAACTTATAAAGTTTTTGACATTGACTCATACTTTTTTTTGCCATATTAATGATTTTTAACTCTTTAGTACTTCCTCAGCTTTTGGGATACATCTTCTCAATTTCAAGTAGAACTTCAGACCCCATTTCATATTTGTAACTGAAGCATGATTCAGTGATTTAAAGTGGTTTTGGCCTTTTGCAATCCCAAGATTTAGCTTTAAGAAGTTACCACTTGTTTTGTTTGCTTGCTCTAGGTATTTAATCTTGTTTTCTTTTCTAAGTACAATTCTACTCAATATAGGTTCCTACACTCCCCTCATCAGCAGACTATGTGACTGCACTTTGATTTGGTGGGATTTTTGAAAATTTTCTTGTATTTCAAATGCATATTCTATTCTTCTTTTCATTAAAGGTCAATGATGTAAGCTTTTTTTTCTGGGCTGAAACAGGCTGACAAGGTCCTGCAGACTACACAAAAAAGTTAACATTAAAGTCAACATTTTATTGAGTGTGAAAGAAGACTTCTCTGCTCTCCATGAAGAGCTTTGAATCAAATGGCCTATAGAAACAAATAAAAATAATGACAAAGAACAGAAATACCCAAGAAGTAATTTGTGCAGGTTCTGATTATTACACAATTCAAGCTGGAATGAAAATGCTAAATCAAAGCAGGGGGTCTCAAAGCATGGAGGTTCCATGGCATGCTGAGTTCGAAACTGACATCCTAACGCAAACTTTGGCTTCTTGATCTTTATTTAAATCGGAGAGGCAATTTGCACTCAAATGCAAGACATGCTCTATTCCTGAACACTGAACAGCAGTGCATATGAAATCACGTTTGAGGGGATGTCAAACTACCTCTTTTTCACAACTAGAAAAATGATGAACCAACTGACATCCTAACACCAATTGCTTCTGTGCAACTTAAATAATACCTTATCAGTTTTGCAGTTTAAGTTACTATACATCAGCCCAAGAACTGGAGTAGAAGTATAAACCCCAATTATCCCCAGCTAATTTGCTTTGTTTTCTGCATTCAAAGCCTGGCCTCTTTTGCCTGCCTGGGCTGAGGTTTTCAGGAACTTCTGTGGTGTCAGAAGGTATCGGCTTAACGACATGGGAGAGAGGCCTATGTTTTGCAGCTCCTATCCCTCCCTCTGGAAGCCATTCCTACAGGAATGAAGAACAAGGACAGCTTGTTTCTTTGTCAGGCAGCTTTCCACCTGCAAAGCAGGAAGAATTGGAGCACAGTTCAGCTTCATGGGAATATCATGAAAGCAAATATTATAAAGATACCAAATCACAAGTTTTATAAAGTTGAGGAGAACAGAAGGGGCTGTCTAGAGCCACAATTCTGCCAGTTTCCAGTGCCAACAAAGCTCTCTAATGGGATGACAGCATATGACAAGAAAAGGGATTGAGCTACCAAGAGTCATGCCCTTTCCCAAACATAAGCTAGCTATACAACACAAGGACTTTGCAGCAGCATGTCTGTGTCAGCATTTCAGCTGTACAGTGTTTGAGAGGGAGATTTTTATTTTAAAATCAAAAGGAAAAATTCTGATGTAGATCTTGCCTGGGCCTACAGATGGTTGACTCCACCAGATCAATATCCTTGTAAGCAACAACCACCAGAACCATGATCATGTGTAGATACAGCTACGTTCCACAAGCAAAGCAAACTAAAGTAGTAAAAATCCATTTTTGCCAGGACAGGTTCAAAGAGTATTCTGCCTATGTGGTTGTGTTGAAGGCAAGCAGAAGTAGTGCAGTTCTGGGGCAAGGATGCTTTTTTGTCATTCAGGCTTGTTTTGCACAAGTTTAATTGTATAAGCTCCAGGGTAGTTTCTCCCAGTATAAACTAATGTTGAAGACAGAGGAGAGGCATGGGGAAAATCAGAAGTCTACAGTATGGGTATTTGAATTAGCCAATGAACTGAACAGTCTGGGAAATTTTTAAGTGCTTACATTTCTTACACAGGAACCTGGTGGGAAGGCAAAAAGAAAGCAATGCTTGTGAAGATGCTAAATGCAATTTATTCCAAGAAAAAGATCAAAGGAAATATTTGCCCAGGAAGAAATTTTATGCTGTATGCAAAGCATAGAAAAATAATTGGGAAGCCACTGTTAACAAAAAAAAAATAAAAAAATCCTTTGGCTTCTAGTCCAGAAAACAGCAACCAAGAAAAAAGAAGATAATAAGCTTCTGTGTTGCATTACTTTAAAAATTCACTTGAATGAAAGCAAGTAGTATAATAATGAACTGAGTCAGAGAGCACTGTTCATTTTACATGTAGAATTTAAGAGAGTTTATAATAGCAACACTTACAAAGGATGATTTGGTTGGGCTTATTGTTATGGAAAAGGAAAAAGTTGTGGTGAGTTAAATGACTTTTATAGAATAGGAGGGTCTGATCTAACTGATCCAGATTAGTCCTCCACAGCAGTAAGACCTTAAAATTAGGTCACAGGGATGAAAGGAGAACTTAGTCTAAACTATTTCATACAAAGGCTGTCTGACATATGGAACATGTTACCCTAAAGAGTAACTAAAGCAAGGAGCATGAATGTTTCAAGAAAGAAAATAACAGGGAACTGCATGAGGAAATTTCCATCCATGAAAGCTTCAAAAAGAATGAAATTCCTATTTATTTATGTATTTATTTAGGGTAGTCAACCAGTATCTGCATTCTGAAGGGAAATTATGATAAACATTATTTCTTTCCGCCTACCCCCTTCCTAACTCTGGTGTTTGTGGGATTTAGTTTGTTTTGTTTTCATTGGACAGGCTGCAGTTTAGTCTTCCCAGAACACAAAGGACAAAAGCTAATGCAATGTTAATGGCCATGTATTTTTTTTCAATATGCAGTGGTTTAAAAACATTATTCTTTGTATTCTGATTTGCTTTTACTAAAAGAGTTGTATGAGTGTGAAGATATTTTAGTAGAAAATGGACATTTTGCTTCTTTTTACATATCAAGACAAACATCATGTCCTGAAAATGTTCCTATGGTTTAGTCTGGCTGGAATTAGACACTGACTAGGTGTCATAAGAATAAGCCATGAAACAATCTGTGATAGTACTGCTGGTCCTATTCTGCTGTCCTTTCATTCCTTGAACAAGTTCTTGCTCAACCTGATGGCTAGGTATTGCAGGCACTGTCTCCTGCATTGCCCTTTGGGTTAAAGAGGTACAGCGCTTTTTTGATTCCTGTATATTGAGTGCCAACCTGTAGTGTAATGTTTTAAGACAAATGCAAGGGCTCAAGTAAGTAGAAAAAGAGAAAAGCCGATCAGGCCAAAAATTGCAGCCTCTCACCTGAACCCTTTCAGCCTGTAGGAGAAACAAGATTTCTCTAGTGGTTAATTCAAAGGGGTGCAGATTTACCTCACCTAACACAAAGTATACCATTCAGACAGCTCAGCACAGATAGGCAGGGTGGATATTTGCCTTCCTGCACACACTAGAAAGTCAACCCTCAGTGATGCAAGGGATTTAAATCCTTTAACACAACTGTGTAGTTTTGGAACCAGAACTGAAGGCAAATACTGAAAATAAATCCAGACCTTATTGTAGTATGAAAAGATCTCTTCAGTTAGAAACAAACAAAAGAAAATTGAAATACCATTTTCTTTATGCTGTAAAAAAAAGCCTCTTTTCCACCACCAAAAAATACAGGTTAGGAAAAAAGAAGTGAAACTGCAATGTATTTTTGTGGATTGTTACTTGCATTTTAAAGTATTTCTTTCATTAGAGTGTAAATAAACTAGCCCCCTTTCTTGCAGTAATGTTATCTATCTTCTTCATTTCACATAGCTGTGGAGCATCTGAAACAGCTAAACAGATGACTCCAGTTTTCACAGCATATACTAATATTTTTTCCAAATTTAAGAGAAAGGAAAGAATTTGGAGAAATTATGATCTTAGCTTCAGCTTGTTCAGCGAAAACAGAAGAGAGAGTAAGAAGGTAATTTGGTTTTACAGCCTTGCTCAAAAATTTCCATATGCTTCCTTCTTTCCTTTTTATTAGAGATATGACATGGAAAGATCTAAACACAGAGTCACATTTTCTTCTAACTTGCACCAGTGTAAATATGAAGCAGTACCACTCAAGTCAATGGAGTTATTTTAGTTCTAAACAAGCAACTTAATCAGAAGACACAGCACCGTTTCTTATATTCCTCCAATTTATTTGGAATCATGTTGATTGTGAGCATTAACACCTGCCCTATTCCCTGTTGGATTTCTCAGAATAGCTTACCAGTATTGACATTAGTTGAATAAAAAACTAAGCCAGCACAGACACTATGCCAGATTATGACCTCAGTTATATGCAACTCATCTTACAGTCGCCTGCTTTCTGTGTGACCAAAAGCAGAATTTGGCCTTGATCTTTAATTTTTAATAGTTGCATATACACAATTGTCTCCAAGCATAATACCACTTACTAGTTTCAAATGGGCATAAATCTTTGTAATTTTTCTTAATTTCTAGCAGTACCAAAATATGTGTCATTTTTTCTAAATAACTGTAGCACAGTATTTTTCTTGTAAATCCAACCTCTGCCCATGTACTTGAGTCCCATAGTCCAGGTGATCTGAATCCACCAGTCTTGACCTGCCCGGTTATCTTCTTTCTCCCAATCAAAGCTATACTGAAAGTTTGAAATCACAAACTGTACCCCCATATATATGCTAACAAGGATAAGGCCTTTATGACATGGTCAGAGAAGACATTTCTGAAGCTCAAGCTGCTTCTAGCCCAGAGGTGTTGGTTTTGTGTGAGATGATGGGAGCATGGGATAGAAAAGATGTATGCATATGATTTTGCCTTTTTCTGGGAAGACGCAGGAAATATTTCCCAAGTATGTGTAGGCTTCCTATCAGTACCAGCCACAGGAAAAGTTGCCTTCCATTCAAAAAGCCCTTTACTACTTGTAGCTCAGCAAAGCTCTTTGTATTCCTGTTATCAAAAAGGCCTGAGAAATTATCCTGTTTGCATCCAGTTATCCCAAGATATTGACTGACCTCTCACCTTTAGTAAGTTCCCCATATCTTTGCCTCCCAAAAGTTCCTAAGGATGTGATCACTTTGTTTTGTTTTTGCAATGGGCTTTCTTGCATATTTTCTGGTAACAGACTGAGTTCAGGTTAAGAAGATGCTGGTCTTTCACAGGTTTCAGTGAACATGCTCCATTTTCTGGCACTGATAATATCATTTTAACATTGGCCTCTAACTTGGAATCCGTACAGAACACACTTGCTAGGTTAAACTCATCACATATTATCAGGACTAGTACCAAGTCAGACAGGAATAAAAGAGGGAGGGAGGACTGTGTCTCTCTTTACCCCCCTCAGCTTTACTCCCATGACTGTTGAAGTTCAGCTTGCTCAGTGCAACTCTGCCAGTGGCAAGGAGACCAGGGGCTGCTCACCCTATACTCCTTGCTGAGAAGAAGTGAGTGGAGAGGGGGTGTTAAGACGACAGAAGTGCAGAGAGCCCAGGCTTCACCCTACTCTGCTTCCTCGCTAGCCAAAGTAGCTGGCTGGGAGCATGGGAGAGTAAACTGCTCCATGAGAAGTAAAAAAAGAGAACAAATAAAAAGGAAGGATGAAGTAATTGACTCTTGTAGCAGAGCAAGCAAAGGGAGTGACTTTGGTGGTGGAGGGAAGATAGGGAGGAACTGTGACTCTGACTCACAATATATTCTGTACTCTGCTCCTGGGGAGATGCAGCTGTGCATCTCCCCTTGTATAGGCTACACTGTAGTTACACCGTCGTCCAAAGTAAGCATCCCTAATTCTCCCACTTCCTGAAGCACAACAGCTTTTGGCTCTTTTTTAATCAGGGATTTCTACTGTGCAAATTGAAGTCTAGGACCAGGCTTTTCCTATGTGCAGAATTAAAAATCTCTCCCTTGATTATTTTGTTAGGTCCTGGGGAAAACTACTGAACTGTTACAGCCGATTTACATTGGCTTGCTCATTTTAAGGCCGATTCCAAGTTATTTTTAATTCCTCAAGGCACCTGAGATCTTCTGCATGGACACCTTTGGCAAAGTTTTCCACATCCTTTTCCCTCCCTCTGCTCACTTCCCAGCTACTTCTAACTTCACTAGAGTAGGGGCAGTTTCCTTTTTCTACTGCTTCAATAGGAAGAAATATGGCATGGAAGTACTTTTAATTTAGGCCACCTGACTCAATGGACCTCAGTTGGGGCCAGCAGTGTGTTGGGAAAAACCTGAAGGAAGAGTCTGGTCCAGTGGGTAGAACCAACCAGAGCCTAGACCTCATGAGAGGAAGGTCTGAATGCTCACTCTCCCATTTTCTTCACACATGACCCTGGGCTCACATAACCTTGGAAAAGTCACATAAACTGTATGGCTGTTAGGTTCCAAACTAAAACAACAGCAAAAGCACTTGCTCACCCAAGGCTTTCTTAACTATGAAAGCAAAATTTCATGCTTACCCTCCATTACTTCTCATGCACTCACAGCATCTGCTCTTCCAGTGAGGTTGTGAACACTTTGTCTCTTATAAAAGGAGTAAACTTAAAGATGCAGCAGCATCTCCATAGCTTATATCTATCATGTAAGTCAATTATCCAGTGATGTAACCAGCATTAGTGTTATCAGACGTCAGCAGGATTCTTTCATGAAATGTATAAAGTGTGCATATGACAAGAGGTGAATGAAAGTCCATTTAAAAAATTAGTTTCTGCTTCTAGCTCCCTTATCCTGGGAATTATTTTATTCTTGCACCTTTATAGGTAAAATTTTTCATAACCAGAATTTCTTCAGTAAGAAGAAATTTTCTAAAAATACATGCCAGTTATTGATTCTATAAGGAGAGGCATAGCCAGCTGCTGCACATCACATTTGTCTCCTTCCCATGCCCAGTTTAAAACCTCACTTTTCTACCAAATATCTGGAGATCATATGCCTGGTGAGAGACGGCATGTGTTAAAGTACTTCCAGTTCCAAAATTCTTCTTGCAAAAATTTTTGGCAAAGAGGAGGGGAAGGCATTGTGTATCAACAGCAAAACGGCATCTGGATTGAAAGATAAGAGAAAGTACAGTGGTTTCCAAAAACCAAGGCAGTTTTCAGATGAGTTTTGGACCTGGCAGACGTGCAGAGCCTGCATTAGCGCAATAGGAGAACACAGAGATCATGCTTTGACTTTGGAAGGGAAGTCTCAGTTTTGCAAATTAGCGGACACTTTGGATGCAGTTTAGCAGGGCAGTCAACCGTAAGCTTCATGCATGAGCATTCTGCATTTCAGTGAGGCAACTCATGTAAAAATCATGCGCTCTGCTAGACTGGAACCAGAATACTCTCACCGTCCTTGAGTATTAACCCCTAAATGTAGTCAAACTCACAGCAAAGCGTTAAGTGAGAGCTAAAATTAGAAAACTTCCGTGTCTCGAGAACTGCATACTGGAAATTTTATCCACACGAACATTGATGAAGTAGGGGATTCACAAGCAAAGTTCCACTTTGGGCAAATTTTCACAAGGAAAAAAATGCAGAGTAGCTAGATTTACCAGAAGAGTCTTTACCCTCAGGACAGGCTTACATGTAAACAATTTGCTGTAAATTAATGTCATATAGTAGAATTACTTTTCTCTAAATGGGCAATGGCTTTTATTCAGGTGCAATGGGAAAAGTGTAAGTCTTTCATGGGCACACATTATATTTTTGAACTTTTTTTTCACAAGAAAGGTTCAGAGGTCTCACTGTGCAGCTGGGAGCAGCTCTAGGAGAGCAGTCATGATTTCACTGCATAAAACTGAGCAAGGCTGGTGGTAGAACTGATGTCTCATATCAGACCAGCTTACTAGCTTATCAGGATAGACAGACTTCTAGGCATATAATCTAAAGTCTTACGTTCTTTTCCAAAGAAGCAAATTCTAACTATACATTTCCCCCAAAAACACTTTGCTGTATTTTATCAAAAAAAAATACAAGACCCTTCTTCTCTGAGAATGACTTAAAAAATGTAAATTTAAGTTCGTTGCAAGCAAATTACACCACCTGTGCAAAGACCATGGAAAAGGTAGTAATTATATACTGCCTTGCTAATTTCTCACTATGGTCCTGATGCAAACAATTCAGTTGCATGCTGCATATATGCTAAAATAAGGATCAGCCGTTAACTGTCTCTGACCACATTGTCATTCCCCTGCACACCTTACTGTGCAAAAGCGTTGTCCGATTCATGCTGAATTCAGTGAGCTCCAATTGATGGTTTTGAAGTATTTGGATCAGGCCTGGAGTCCTGTTCCTGAGAACTCTGCATCAGATACTTTGTACCTGCAGGTCTAATGAGACTTTTCTGTTCAGAGGTTTGTGAACCTTTGAGAAATAGGGAGAGGCAATTCAGAAACAAATTTTGATTCACCGACTGGTCATGGACTTATTTCTGTACACCTTTAAAGAAACCCGGCTTTTGAAAAGCAAACACGTGCAGTTTTGGATGAAATAAATGAAATGAAATGAAATGAAATGAAATGAAATGAAATGAAATGAAATGGAAAAGAAATGAGGCTTCCTCAGGAGCTTCTTGTGCCACAATCCCCATCTCATGAAGCACACCTGGGGTGGCAGTACATTGCATGTGGAAGCATAGCAAGATTTATACCCAGTGCTTGGGAGAAACTCACAAGCAGCAATGCTGCTCCTACTAAGCAAATGGTACCTTAGAAAATTGACTGGGCCTTGTAAGAGGCAGTGTTACCCTAACACTGTTCCTACTCTCAAGACAAACATCTGCATTCAAGGGTCACAGTAGAGCTGGCAGAAAACAAAACAAATACCCAATTTTGTTTTTTGTATTGTTTTTTCGAGAGAAATACCTCAGGGTAATTTCAGGAATTTTTGATTCTAACTAAACAAAAGATCATTTCAATTTTAACTAGCATTCCCTATCATTATATTTCTGTTTCCTTGTGGGTGTGAATTCTCTTTGTACCAATCAGCTAGGTTTAGGAATGCAAGATTTTTCATTCTGAGACTCCAATGTTTTTTGAAGCTGTAACTTTTGTTTTCTTCTGTTTGCTTGCTTGATTACACTATGTTTCTTAGTAGTTCATAAAAGAAGAAAAGAAAATGGAAGGCATTAAAAAGGATGGAAGAGGAAGTTTCCAGTTTCTAAACCAAAACGAAGTAGGAACCCTTTTGGTTTCAGTGTAAAAACCAGCAAAATAATGATCTTGAAATTTACAGTTGGAAACAGTTTTCTTCTTGAGTTTCATAACATTGTAAAAAAAATACTAATTTTAAAAATTTGTCTTTTTTTTTCTTTTTGCAAAAAAGAAAAGGCAGGAAAGGGACAAAATTCTGATAATCTGAGAGGTACTTCCCTTTCTCCTCCTGCTACTAAGTTGAACAAAACCCATCTCAGGCATTTAAAAATAGACTCACGAAAGCAATGTGGACCACTTCACCTTAACCCTTTACATGGCTTCCCTTGCTTCTTTCAGGAGACACTAAATATTGCCATGCCTTTGGTATACCCAGAGTCCAGGCCTGACCCCCTATGAAGTGTGGGAAGGTGAAAGAAGTGAGTTTAATCTAGAAAACTACTCTCAATTTTAAGTACGGGGAGCTTAAGCCCTTAAAGCATCTCTCTGACCAAAATAAGCAACTATTGCCTGACTTTAGTACATAACAATTAATCAGCCCTGGTTGAGCCAAAGTAGGTCCAGGTTGACTTGAAAGGTTAATGGATCTTCAAACTGCTTTAAAAAAAGACTTAGATGGAGTTTCAGGGCCGCAACGAAACATGAAACCAGGCCTCTTTGGTGTGGTTTTGGGCTTGTTACAAGCATCTTGCAGAGCTTGAAAACTGCTTTTGATGATCAGCCGAACTTCCCGTTCCTTAGTTTAATCCCATTTTTCCTGATTGCACTTCTTTGCCCCACCCTAAAATGAATGCTCTGTGTCACCAATCCACTGTGTTTTCTGTCATGCCTTTTGTCAGCTCATAGCAAAGGCCTGCACATCCAAGACAATTTCCTCAAAGGTCAGTTATACAACCCTTCTAGTAATTTTTGCTGCTCTTTCCTAATTTTCTTTTCATATGACAATACCTTCCAGCTTTTGTGCAGCTTTCTCAATTTTTCTGCTGTGCTACAAAATGCGATGGAATGCCTCAGTATTCTCATTTACTGAATACAGTGCCTTTCCAAGGTTTTAGATCATTCTGGGGCTGATCAGGTATTGCTCCTTTCTAAATTTCTTTTCCCCTCTGTACATCATTTCTCAATACCACTATTCCCCCAGCATGCTAGCTTGTAATTTCTACTTTGACTTTCATTTTGTAATTTTCTGCCAATATTTTATGTCTCCATCTCCCCAGCAGAGATTGTATTTCTCTTTGCTCACTGCTGTTTGCATCCCCTCCAAATTCAGCTGCAAATTTAATTTGTTTGCTGCGTGGCCCTGCCACTTTTAAGAAACAGCAATGAAAAGATTAACTAAACACGCAAAGAGTTTAGCAGCTTAAATTATCCACTACCATGATTTAGTTCTGGTACTTTCTATTCTTCTGTTTATAAATGACTTCTCTAAGAGCAACATGAACAACAAAAAGCAATTGCTAAGTATGGGAAAATCTTGTTTTTGTAAAATTAGCCAGGTCTAGTCAAGTCATTGGAATTTATTGATTTAGCTAAGGATATGATCTTCAAAATTCTTGCTACTTCGGACAGTTTTCAGAGCTACACAGTACTAATATGTAGACAAGCTTCAGTTTTTGTGGAAATTGTTTACCCAACTATGGCTTTAATTCTTTATCATGACTAAGATGCAGCTGACTGCTCATCTCAGATGGCATTGTTTTTATTTCTTTGCATTTTGTGCTTGTCATTTATCCATCACACTTCCATACAGCATTACAGATAGACTTTACTGATGCAGCTAGTACATGAGAACGGCAAGGACTTTACTGATACAGGTAGTACATGAGAACCATAACTTGCAGCAGAATACCTGTATGACCTTGCAAGCATCATGACTTTGTGTATTCCAGTTTCTGTTCTTTAAAACAATAACAATGGCAACCCTCCTACTTTGTCAGTATTAATATAAATGCTTATGAAGTACTCAAATATCAGTGACATAAGAATGGTAAACGAAAACAGAGGATAATTTACACTGAGAATATTTATGGAAATATATTTGTTAAGATGCCTCATTACTCTCAAAACAGACAATCATCTCCCATGCAGCATCCAGGGTATCATGCTGTAATGCTATTGTGCCTCGTATGGAGAAAGGAACTCTTTACTTTTGCTCTCTTAGTAGGGTAACAACAGCCAGCTTTTTGAGGGAGAAAACAAAGGATGTCAGGCTATATATCTGGGACAATAAACACCCAACACCACTCCACAAATGTAGAAAGTAATGAACAGAGACTTTGACTTGACCAAACTCTTCCAATGAATCAGAGAAATCAGGATCCCAGCCTCCCAAAACCTTGTTCTGACCTTCTCAATGCAGAGATCAGTTAGTAAACTAGTTAAAGAAAAATTATACCATGGCAGACAGGGTAGACACAGACAGGTGTAAATATCATGTCACAAAAATGTCAGTGATGAGAGGAATTAAAACGGAAAAAGGTGTGGCTGTGACTGAGAAAAGCCTACTTACTTCTGTAGTTGGTTATAGACCTGGGGATGTAGTGAGTACAGTTGACATTGTACCGGACATTATTAATAGTGAAGTCCCTTGTTGCGACTGCTAGAGGATGCTGGGGAGTGTCAAATGCCTCCAGGGAGGTTTCAAGTGCCCTGAACTCCAGACAATGTTGGTGGCGGGGGAGGAAGGTGCAGGGCCAAAACCTAACAGAATTAACTTTTCACAAGGTGTGAGAAGCAGCTGCTGTTCCAAGTAGTGAGGTAAGCACGGAGGAACTGCTTCTGACCTTTTTCTCTTGGAAACAGGCAGGTACGTGTAAAGTGATCCCCTTTTGACCTCCAAAAAGATTTATCCGTGGAAAGATCAAATATAGACACACATGCCATTGCAATCAGCTGTGTCTGAAATGAACCAATATTGCCATGGTTTTGCACAGCAGATTTAACTGTTCATAAAATATTGTTATTTGCAGCAGATGTATTATCACAAAATTGTCCCTCAGAAAGTTGTCTCAAGTCAGAAAAGCTTTCCTCAATGACTGACAGGGTCATGGTCACAATAGTAATCATAAATAGTACTGTAGATTGGTTCAAAGTGCAGATGATACTTTTCATACTTGGGTGAACAGCTATCTTTCTGTGCTTTGCTCAGCCAGTCTTTTGGAGAGGAAAAGGAAATGTCAGAGACTCAGAAGACTGAACTCCATTTCCAAAAGAGATTAGGTATTTACCATTCACTTGAGACTACTGGGGCTCGGTGCTCAGATGTGTCTTCTCTTTTGAAAATGGCCTTGAGTGATGCATATTTAGAAACTAACCTGCTGCAGAGATAAAGAATCTTTGGTGGCCTCAGCCTCATATATGGTGTGTAGCTGCATTCCCTAGCCCATCTGCAAGAGGAATGCATTAGTTTCAAATTCCTTCACTAACTTACATTTTGGTTGACTCTAAGGATGGGAGAGTTAACACTTAAAGCTGCTGTAACTCAGTCCCACTCAATTTTGTCTCTGAATTCTTCAGCCTCTTAGTGGGTCTGGCTCTTGTGAAAGCTTTAGCTTCAAAAAGTATGTGTTGAAATTTCCATATCTTGAGTAGTGGAAATGTTCACGAGGGTCTTACCGTCTCTAGCGGCATTCTGCCCCCCACAGCAATCTACTTTAATAAATCCTTCTACAGGAACATATTGTCCAAATAATTGATTACTATTATGAAATACAGTGCAAATTTTCATATGCAGCTATTGCATACTTGCATCTTTCTGAATATTCAGAACGCAGTGATATTTTTCTTGTTTGCACCTTTTCAATATCCTTCTAAGCACAGAGGAAAAGAGCTACATTTCTTCTCAACATAGTTATTAGGATGAGTGAATCAACAGGGTATTCTGCTACTTGTTGCTTTCTGTGAGTTTGTGAAAACAATGCTTAGCAAGCAATGAGAATAATTACACTGCAGTCTCTGGCAAAAGCCTGAATAAGCTGTCAGCCACCACAAGTGATCATTAGTTACACGGTCTGAAGAACAAAAGCTGCTCTTAAATTTTTCAGAAAGTGCCAAATACTTCAAGCTGACTTACATAAATCATGTTGGGAATTACAATGCTGAATATGAAATTCACCAGTCACTTTTCCTTCTCTTCCAATTCCTCTTAACAATGATTTAAAAGTAAATACTTAGGCAGTATCTCGCAGTACTTCATTATTTTCACCAGACTTCATTATTTTCACCAAGCTTCATTATTTTCACAAAACATATTAAATGACACTATGCTCTTCAACTGCTTAGACTGTTTAGAAACTGATTAAAATAAAGCAATGTTTTTTCAATCACCACAAACAAAACAAAACTAAACAAAGCTTTCCAACACTATGTAAAATGTTGAGTCTGAAAAAAGCAGAAAGTGCTCTGCCAGAGTCTGTTGGGGATTCATTTGATTAATGGAAGTAATAGGTAAGCTTATTTATTTCTTCTAAATTTAGGCTTCCTGAGGCACCTAGATTAGACAGCATTAATGCTCTGTTAACACTGCAATGATAAGCAGCAATAAACCCATTAAAATAAAGTAAAACAAACCTATAGTTGAAAGATCAAACAACTTTGTAATGCATGAGCTTTTTTTATCTGGTGTGCCACAAATGTCAGCAATCTTTAAGTCAAACGTCTTTAGTGCAAATTAACAACTGACTCTATATTACTATCCATAATTCTTAACTGTCCCTCAGTTCAACTTCTTGTTCCTTTAACAATCTTCTTTGCTTCTGTTGTATGTTTGCAACCACTTCTGAAAGCCTGGGTAGTATCTCTGAATAAGTGGAAACTACCACTGTGCAAAGGAACTAACTCTAAGAGACTAACATATCTTTCCACCCTCATGTCTTCATGTCCAGTGCTTTTCTAAATTTCACATAGCAGTGTTTTCTGAGCACATCTAAAGGCTGATTCAAGAGCCATGTGCTTTCACCCCCTTTTTAATTAAATTGAGCAAGATCTCAAGGCATCCCAACATCTAGAAGGGCACACAAAGCACAGCACAACAGCAGAGCTGGTCCGAAGATTCTTCAGAGGACAAGGAAAAAAAAACTTTCTGGAATATGTCAGCAGCCCTAGATGAACCCCCAAGATACAAAATAGAAAAGGAATTGGGTGATACAGAAGGAAAGAGACATAAAACAGGGTGGATATCCTAGCAAGAAAGCTGTGTCAGGCTGCTTATGCCCATCCTAGGTAGCTGCTTACTATTTGTGGAACAGGCACAAAGATAAGTAGTTTACTATTATGTCCAGCCACTTTTGAGTCCGCAATGAAATGATGAGTTTGACATAAACTAAAAGGTCAAAAAGGGATATCCAGAGAAGGTGCTGGATCAATTCTTCTGGATTCACATAATCTAAACTGTTCTACAGCCACATAACTTCTAAGGTATGTACTAGGTACTGCATGATAAGATGAATATACTGGTTCAGATGGATGCGTTGTTATATCCAGTATATACTGAAGACCCATTGAAGTCATGTGCCGTCATACACCTTACTGTTGACTAGCTGTGTGTCAAGCTGACTTGACACCCATGGAAACAGAAACTGAGCTCAGGTACCTGCATTAATAATCCAGCACAATCAAAAATCAGGCAAAAATGAAGTGGAAACAGTCACTGATTATGGTCTTCTCTATCTGTGTCTATCAACATTACTTCAGTTGATACTGGACTAGTGAGCATGTTGCTGGGCTGTGCTTTTATTCTGAAGTCACCATGAAATGATTGCTTATGCCTATTTGGGACCTAGACCCAGGACCTAAATATAGTATTCTAGTCTGCACTTTCTGTAGGAGTGTAAATAGTATTGTGTCCATTTCTAGGACCATCCATCACACTTACTTGACTGCGAACAGTCCACAAAGACAGCTAAAATGACCCTTTACAGGAATTTACATATGGAAAATTTCAAGAAGAACCTTGAAGAACAAGAAATGTGTCTCACAATCATCAGCTAAGTAGAAAAAGTTTGGCTTGAACAAAATTTGCTTTTTTACTTGAAATGAATACTTTAGATTTTAAGAATTTTTAATGAAAGAACAGAAAAATTCATGTGAAAGAATAAATTCTTGGGACATTTTTATACCATTCTTCAAAAAGCTAAAGAAGGAGCTATTTCTAATTGTGCTGGAGTATTTTCCACTAAGGTCCATGCAAGTCTGTGCCTTAGGAGCCTGGAAGTTAGGTTAGTCTTCTTTTAGGCAGGATACCGCTCTTGAAATCTTGCCTCTGAATGCAAGTCTCCTCTATAGGTAACTTACTCACTAGGCCATAGTGACTAAGCTCTTTTTCTGTTTTGTGAATTCCATTGCGTAACTTCTGAAGCATGTCTAGAGCACATCAGAAGTATTTGCTTTGAAAATAAGAAAACATAAACATTTTAATGTTTTACATTTCCCTCACCTTATCAGTTTAGCAACATACAAAAAAAAAGGTAAAAATTGCAAATTATCTTCAATTTAGACAGGCACAAAGTTCTAGTTTTGGCAATGAGCCATTTATAAAAAAAAATATAATCAAGCCCTACAAACCGATTCACTTTTCAGATTACTTATACTCAAAATAGAGCCGAAGACATAAACCAACTGCAGTTTCCCAGTAATGTCCATTCCTCCTAGCTAGAATAGTTCTTTAGGCATATCCTGAGGTGCTGAACTTCATAGACAGCCTAGACAATTTATGGACTGGAATTTCTGAACTTTCCACTTCTGAATCTCCTAGGTGAACTGCCTTGGAAGGACTACCTAAAAACTGCAATCTCACCAAGAATTTACATTTTGTTTCCAAATTTTGCACCCTGAAACAGTTCAGAAAAAGATAAAAATTGGTTCTGAAACATTTTTACTTTTGAAGCAAATAATTATCCAAGAGGTAATCAACCTACAATTTGAATTTCAGACTAATTTAGCACTCTTCCCTCCAAATCCACATTAGCTTCAGAAAAATAATACTTCTAAACATCTTCTTTCCACTAACAGGGCTCCTCCATGGACAAGAAAAATAGCTTATTTGAACTGATCTAATTCTGAGGTCCCTGGTCCTTCCTTTTTGCACAAGCTATGACATTAAAGAGAGTCTGCAGGAACTCCAGCCTTATTTTTCCCACTTCATCACCTGCTCCAACTTGTGTATTTTGCTAGTGCCACTTAGTTTTGAAACTAAGCAGACCAGTGATTACATGCAGCTGCATGTTGGCATGAATAATGCTTTCAGCTTTTGAGCTGAGCATTGTCAAAGCTTTGCTCACCATCCTATGGACCTGTGTGTCATACTTCATGTGGGTTAGCCCTTTTGAGTACTGTAAGGCTATCTGCTGAATGACGGCTGTTTTATAATATTTTTACTGGCTTTAGAAAAAAAATAATTTATTGAGGGAAGACCAAACTGAACAAGAAGAGGTCTTTTTATACAGCACAGTCTGTATTTATTTAGGTATGACAGCAATTGTACGGTAACTGAAAATCTTGGATTTTTTTTTTTTTTCCCCAAAGCATAACATTGCTGCAAGCAGCAGTCTAGATTTAGGTGAACTCACACTGTGACAAACTGAGAATGGAGAAAACACATTTCTTGTCCATAAAAGGACAGATCACACATCCACAGAGGGTAGCTCTGATTTTGCTGCAGTTCCAAACTATGAAGTGGGGACTCTGTTGCTAAAAGGAGTTTTACTTAAAGTGGCTAGAGAATTGTCCAGTATTTTTTTCTTTTTGTTTTGCCTTCTTAAGCAGAAAATGGTGATCTTTTTTTTTTTTTCTGAAGTGGAAAATTTTCTATTCAAGAGGTCTGAGATTTCCACAATTTCTTCTGAGAAAAAACAGAATATCCATAGCGTCACCAGTTGAGGGAGGGAATACTTCCCTCTGCGTCCAGTTCTGGACTCTCCAGTACAGGACAGACATGGACATACAGGAGTGAGTCCATAAAGATGATTAAGGGCCTAGGGCATCTATCATGTGAGGTGAGCCTGAGAAATCTGGGTCTGTTCAGCCAGAAAAGAAGGCTCAGGGAGATGTTGTCAAAGTATAGAAGTACCCGATGGGAGGGAGTGAAAAAAGATGGAGCTAGGATATTCTCTGGGGTGTCCCATGAAAGGATGAGAGGAAACTGTGCGTTTTGAAAGGAAGTGTTTGTTTCTGTGATTTAGTATTTTACATTGAAAATTGATTTAATTTAAATGTAAATTCAACTTGAAAATATACAGTATCCACATGGAAAAAACCCACCTCCTTAGATAGGTGCTCACAGTTCTCAACTTCATAAGGAGGGGAGCAGAAAGATTTAACAAGAAATGACAAATGAGCTTCTAGAAGATGCTCAAAACTTAGAATTACAAGAACACTACGAGAATCCATAGAGAGCAGTGGATGCCAAAGTACAGTACAACAGAGAAGAACCACACTTTTAGGTCCAGTTTTCAAAATCTTGACCTTGACTTCATTTTGATCTTTTTGAACAAGATTCTTCCACTAGGAGGGCGAGAAGAGAGGGAGGGGAAAGGGGGTGTCCTCCATCCATCCTTAAATATTTCTGAATAGTGTCAGTTTTGTTCCACTTTATATAAATGTAATGAAGGAACTTCATTAAAAAACAACAATGACACAAAAAAACATAACCAAAAAGAAACCAAAACCAAAAAAAACCCACCATAACAAACAAAACATAAACAGGCCTCAAACCTGCAAACACCTGGCACAAAATGGCCTGTGGATCCATCTGAATTTCTCACTTGCATTATAGAGGCTTTCTGAAGTTCAAAATATAAGAAACCACACTTTGCTGCTTGGCTGAGCCCTTTTCCTTCAAGAATGTATGCTAACACCAGAGGGAGAAAGAGAAAGGAATTGCTATTGAAACATTGTATATATTTCCAAGGCTATGATAATGCTTTTAGGGTAAAGTCAAACACAAGCCATTTGATGAATAGGAACTTGATGGATCCTAGAGATCTCAACACAACAAAACTTGGCAACAGTTAGCAAAGACAGAACTTTGTCATTTTACACCATTAGATAGTCTGCTACTCTACATAATCTCTTAATTTTGAAACTAAACCACTCTGTAGAATAGACTTAGTGGACTTAACTCTGGCCTCTCTCTACTGCCAAGACCTGGATGTACTACCCTAAGAGCTACCTAACTGTAGAGAAAGGACCTAACTGACATGTATGCCACTATGCATGGAAAAAGGAAAGGTCATCCTGAAAAGTTCATGCAATACAGATGAAACAGTGGAAAAACAAAAAGAAAAAAAAAAGAAAAAGGTTACATTCATTATAAATATATAAATAGTACCTTCAAAGAAACACATAGCCTATGTACATCTGTAAAGTGCAGACGTTATTAAAACAAATTCAAATTTTCATGTTTACATCCTCTAATAAACTTTTCTATTTAATTGTTTTTATATTGACTTTCTGTTTCTCTGCAGATCTTACAGGTGAACAAGGTGATGTCCATCTTGTTTTATGTGATATTTCTTGCTTACCTTCGTGGCACCCATTCTGCCAACATGGATCAAAGGAGTTTGCCAGAAGATTCAATAAATTCTCTTATTATTAAACTCATTCAGGCAGACATTTTGAAAAACAAGCTTTCTAAGCAGATGGTAGATATTAAGGAAAACTATCAAAACACACTGCAGAAAACAGACCCTCAGCAAGACATAGATGGAGATGAAAATGTGAAATCAGACTTCCAGCCAGTTATCTCAATGGATACAGACCTCTTAAGGCAGCAGAGACGCTACAACTCTCCCCGAGTCCTCTTGAGTGACAACACACCACTGGAACCGCCGCCGCTGTACCTCATGGAGGATTATATCGGAAATTCTGTGGTGGTGAACAGAACCTCCCGGCGTAAAAGGTACGCGGAGCACAAAAGCCACCGAGGGGAATATTCTGTTTGTGACAGTGAAAGTCTATGGGTCACGGACAAATCATCTGCAATTGACATTAGAGGACACCAGGTAACTGTTCTGGGAGAAATTAAAACAGGCAATTCTCCAGTTAAGCAATACTTTTATGAAACAAGGTGTAAAGAAGCCAAGCCTGTAAAAAACGGCTGCCGTGGCATTGATGACAAGCACTGGAACTCCCAATGCAAGACATCCCAAACTTATGTTAGAGCACTGACTTCAGAAAACAATAAACTGGTAGGCTGGAGATGGATAAGAATAGACACCTCCTGTGTGTGCGCATTGTCAAGGAAAATAGGAAGAACATAGATCTGCATCTCTTTGCTATATAAATTATTACTTTAAATTATATGATATGCATGTAGCATATAAATGTTTATATTGTTTTATATATTATAAGTTGACCTTATTTATTAAACTTCAGCAAATCTACAGTATATAAGCTTTCTCTCTCATAAACAAGAGTAAAAAGTGTGTGCCTCTGCTGTAGGCAACTCTGGGTTTTTTAGACTATGTGACACTGCTTGTTGGCAGCCTACCTTAACCTTGCTGTAAAATCTGTGTAAAATCAGTATTTTTCATTCAGTATTGTCAAGCCAGTGACTGTCGTTTAGTAAACTTGTTAAAAATCAGATCAATGTCAAGAGTTGTGTACGTACTTATATTCCCTGCTTTATACATTCATGTTTAATTGGATGCAGTGTTGACTCCTTACCGCAAAGAAAAGTGGACCAAAATACATGTTGTAGCCCACAGATGATGTCAATGCTATAGACATCAAGTAGCCATAAAATACAATTTCTGTGTATTATGCCTGTTTTGCCAGTGAAATGATCATTTTCCCTCTGTAAGCATTTCAGAATGACTGCTAATAATCCAGCAACTTTCATTTACGTTTTTGAAGCACATTTGTTTTGCAACTGTTTCTAATGCTGCCAGTTCTTCACAGAAAAAATATGCAAAAAATCTAAAATATTCTTAGCAGAAACTTACTGAAGCCAAGAACCAATCTAAATGGATCTTTAATGTAATACATAAAAAAATATTTCTTCAGAATTCACTGTTTATTTTGATCAGCATCTTCCTCCTCAATTATCTTCAGCTTGCATTATTGGATCATTACTCTCTGTCTGTTTGTAAATTAAAAACAAAGCTGGTGGTGTCTTAACCTTAAAAGAGCCCTTGGCTTGCAAATTGTAGTAAAGAAAGAGATAATATCCTGGCATGAATATCAAAGTCACACACCCTTACTAAGTTTTTCTCCTCAGCAATCCATTTTCCATTTTTCTCAGAGGGAAAAACATGTAGAATTGCTCAGCTGGCCTGGTACCTTTCATAAGGATGTGAAATAATGCATCTTTTTCACCATTATGGTGACTAAAATCCAGGTAGCCCACAGTTATACTGCTCTTCAATTATACAGATGAGTTGTTACTTAGAAAAGGCTAAGCACTAGCATATATACCTCAAACTCTTCCTAGTATTGTCATATAGGTCCACTGGGGCCAGCAATAATTACAGTACTTGAAGAGATGGTCTATTATACATAAGCTGTGTAATGCCCTGGATGGGATCCCACTCCCATAAAAATAAGCAAAAGTCTTGTCATGGCTATCAACAGAATTAAGATTGGACTGCATATGTTATCTGTGTCTAGCTAGATCTTAGCACACAGTTAGGGCTGAAAAATGCCAGCCATTCAAAAAGCATTACAGCTGGAGTGGTCTTAGATTTTTACACTACAGCTTTCGCTCTTGTTGCGTATTCGGCATCACAAATGACAATGAAATCAGAGCATTCAAAACCAAGGTGGCAGGGTGCCTTTGTTCATACAGCTATCACTACTGGAGAACCAACTTCGAATCTGTGACAGGTCATCAAAGGCAGCAAATTGTGTGGTCTCCCCTAATCCTTTACAGAGAGTGTTACACACTGTAAAACCACCAAAGAGCAGGACAGGTCTCTCATGAGGTCAAGCACTGGAATAACAGTGCCTCTAAAAGCCAGGTTGGAGTTTGTAGGTATAATTTTGCGGGGGAGGCCATAAACAAAGGTTTTGAGAACCATCTCAATTTTCAACAGGATGCCAGTGTATTTACCTCACAGGAAATATCATCACCCTGCAGTACTAAATCCTAACTTTGCTTCAAACAAAAATAACTTCAGAGGTTCAATAAGAAGGCAACTGTTAAAAGGAGAGAATGCATTATAACAAGGAACTTATTATCTAATATATTGGACTAGAATTTTTCCAGTGTTCTCCTTCTTTGGCACACATTACAAAATAACAATAAAAAAATCCTCAACAGAGCTTTTGTGAGTTTTGCTGGTAGGAAAGTTGAAGTGTTCAACTAAATTTTTCTGCTTAGGGAACAAGCATATTTTTGCGAGTCCTGTCCCACTGAAACTTTTTGCAAGTTAAAAGCCCATTTTTATGCCATGAATTCTCAAATAAAGATAATTTTCAGATGCTGTGAGTAATTAAAAGCAGATATTGTCATAGATCATTAACTTTAGAGATCTCTGTGCATCAACTCCAGATAGGTCTTTCTCCATATAAGAAGAGGAAGAAAGAAGACTAACTTAGCTCAGTTAAATCCCATTAATCAGAAGCTACTTTGCTCCTGCAGTGAGGATGGCACGCTTATTTACATCACTGTAAATCCAGAGAAATTGTATTGAAGACAGGAGAGAAAACGTAAGTTTATAGCAATGTAAGCAACATCAGAGTTGATCCTAATGCCTTTATTTCTGCTTATTGAAAAAGAAGGGGTGTTCATTCTTTATAGGTTCAAGGAAAACAATTTGTCATTTCCCACTGTAAATCTGGTAACAGAAACTGGTCTTTGACTCTTAACTTTACCAATGCACCAAGTATTTTACAAGTGGCCAGCGAAAATGTATCAGAATAACTACAATGCCTGTCATCTGAAACACATTAAATGAGAAAGAAGCATGGTACATAAGGTTATTAGATCGGCTGTCTCTTTCACACCCTAGTATAACAATGAACGGAAGTGTTACCCTCTGGATCTGATCCAGTTTCCCTAAACTCAATGGAAAAATTCTCACCTTCTCCAGTGGAAGATGGATCAGGTCCTGAGCAAAGAAAAACCTGCAGATCTCAACCAGAGAGCACAGCAGTCACACACATCAGTGACGCGTTCTTGTAAATCTTGTGTACACATAAGATGCTGTATAATTTTGTAACAATTTTGTAAACAAAGCCTGTAATAAATTTGTTAAGGCCTAATTCTGTTTTCACTATAACCGGGGATGGTTTTATGATGGTTTTATTGTCAACTTCAGTCATGGCACAATGAATTCAAAGTCCGTATCCAACCTTTTTGTGTGTGTGTGTGTGTGTGTGTGTGTGTGTGTGTGTGTGTGTGTGTGTGTGTGTGTGTGTTAAGAAATTAAGCAAAATATTCATCTAGCAATGCTAGTTTAAGTATTCTAAAACCCACTCCCATTAGGCAGCTCAGACACTCTGTCAGTACTGTTTTGCCGACAGATCATTATAAACACACATTTTATTTAGCTTTCTCCCAAACAACTGAATGATATTCTGAAATTGCCTATCTGTGTCAAACTGTATTTTCTCCATTTTTCCCTTACTTTTTTTACAGTCCATTTAGTAACAGTAAAAAAAGCTCCACTGAGGTTTTGGGAAACCATCTGCATTTATTTTATCACCTTTGAACATGTGTTCAGGAATGAAGTCTGTGCAGCGAGTTTACTGCTACCAAGAGATTTGTGCGGCTGCACCAGGAAGAAACTTTGACTGGACTGTACGGAGTGTGTGCTCAAAAGCACTCTGCTCATACTGTTATTTTGATGCTTTAGCAATCTGAGTCTTTTGCTTGGCTATACATTGTGTATCTGCAGACAATACCAAACAGGAAACAAGTCTGATTGGGAGTTCCAAAATTAAAAATTTAATGATAATGACATGTTGTTTCTGACCTTTCAGAAAATATATTTGTACAATGAAATAAAGTGCATAACCGCCCTTTTCATTTAATAGAAACATTGTGGCAAAATCGATGGGATTCTGTGTTTTCCACACTTGGTACTCGAGTATGTAATTCATCCTGAATGTTGGGGGGGGGGGGGGAGAAAGGAGGAGCAGAAGGAGGAGTAGAAGAGGACAACAGGCACTACAGCTTGTGAGTATTAGAAGTCTGTGCTCTGGGTTGGAGTGTTTTAAACTGTGGAGGGGTTGTTTTCTGAAACGCTTTGCCTGTATTTTGTTACAGCAGATGGCAGAATGACGAAGCAAGCACAGATGTGGTGTAAAAAAGTCAAGCAATATAATGATAACAAAAACTTTCCTGGGAAAGTCAGCCATTCAGTACCACTGTAGGTCTGTGGAGTTCTATGCAGGTTATTTCAGAACTCAGCAATGACATTCTTAGTTCAATTATTCAACTAAAGTCTACGGCAAAAAAAAATTATTTTTACCTGAAGCTTAGTGTATTCACAATCTGGATAATTTTATTTATGGTTTTCTACTCACTAGCTATTTTGGTGCCTCTGATGAACAGCAAATGGTAATGCTTTCCATGAAGGTCCCCAAATATAGATTTCTCTGCTGTTTTACTGCTGGGCTTTGAAGCCCGCGGCACCTGAAAGCCATACTTTTACTACCTAACTGGCCTTTTGATGTCATGACCTCATGCTTCCGGGCATTTTGATCACAAGATCCTATTTTGGAGCCGTTAGCCACACAATTAGGTGAGATCATGACCAGGCTGCTCTAAATCACGCTCGAGAAGTGGCTATGAAGACAGTGGCCAAGGAGAAAAAAGAGATTGAGGCAGCCATTAAGCCATATTTATATTCACTTTCACAAATCTGCTCTGCTTTCAGTCTTGAGCCGCAGGTTGCATTATAAAGGACTGCATAATTAAGGGTTGCTTCTTGTATGTCCAAGGGTTGAGATGCCAAGTAAACCATTGACAGGACAGTTTCCAGATCACAGTTTCGTCTGGCCAGAAGTGTGTGTTATGTGAATCTGGATGGACCTTCTGTAAAACAGTGCTGTGACTGTTGGATGTCAGTTGTCTCCTTTCTCAAACACAGCATATTGTTAGTATTTACGTGTGTCACAGGGAGTAGAGAGCATCATTGATAAACCAGGTCCATCATTTGTAAATTACATTGAGACCATTTGACAGAAAGCACTAATCTGTCCAGAGGAGGATGTTAAGGAAGAAGGTAGAATGCTCCTAATTTCTCTAAGCAAAAATATTTCCATGGAAGGTGGGAGAAAATGCTGAAAAAAAAACCCCACCCAGGGAGTCATAGCTGTTGGCTTGCAGAGACTTACGAAAGCAAGGGAGAGAGATTGTTCAACTGTAACCCTGGATGAAAAGCTCTTTCCTGCTCTGATAAAGATAAATAAAATACCATGAGATCATCTGAAATTCGAAAGGAAAATGAACCTCTATTAATTGGGGTCAATCCCACTGTGTTGATTAGGAATTAACTATGCTCACTGAACTCAGATGAAGTCTTGCTCTCGGTTAGCCCTCTGCAGCCTCTGTTGTCAGCACTTTGGACTATGAACCTGTTAAATGAGGGCAGAATTAGACCCAGAAGGTATTAAATCCAACTTAATGAATAAGGGGGAGCCTAAATTGAAAGCATTATTCACCACACGAAACAAGCCAAGATTTTAGCATTAGCGTCATGAAAATTGCTCATTACTTTGTCTAGTTCCAGGGATTTGGCTTTTAAAATAAGTTTTGGACTGCCTGATATGACCGGTACACATATATTTAGCAGCAATTTACTAAAGAAAAAAAACCAAAACAACTGTAAATGGAATTATGCAGCAAAATACTGCTTCTAGCACTGTAAAAGACTTCTGTTGATTCCCATTTATTTTCTCAGTGTCTGAGAAGGGAATTTGAATACAGATCATAGTTTTGTTTCACAGATGGTATTTTGTATAATAAGCACCTCAACTTACTGCTTGTAGATGTTTGTGGTGTGCAATCTGTGTGGATAATAGAGCAGAAATATGGCTCTAAAGTTGCTGGGCAATGCAAAAGTTTCAAGTCCACTTTTGTACAGTAGATAGTTAAACCAAACGTGTGAAAGTGACAGAATCTGCTTCTCAGGCTCAGAGATTAAACATGTTTTAAAATATTGAATGGCAGCTTTTGTCAAGTTATTACAAATACCTTGAGTCAGATGCATATGTGACACAGCCTGCTGCTCATATGGAGTGTAATTTTTTTAATCTTTGTTATTGCACAAATCTACTAAATGTGATTCCCATTAAGTTCGGAAGATAGAAATTTCCTCATTTTTACACTGCTGACAAAGCATACACCATAACCCCAGAATATGAGCCAAATCACAGGTCAGAGCATGACCCCTGAATTTATGTCCTGAGGAAAATACTTCCAGGAAGGAATTTTTCTGTTCTGCAGAGAATGAGAGCTCAGCTGCCACAGTCGCAGTGTCCCTGCCATGATATCACGAAGACCTATGTTTGGAGTGTTGAGGAGGTAGAAACTGGCCAGCTGGAGAGCTGAAAGGTAGAAGAAAATGGCATGGGTAGGGCAAGAATTATTACATTGGTTCCTTGAGAGATAAACCCCTTAAACACATAAAATAGACTGTACAGCCACCACGATTTTCCTGATCTCAGGATCTGACTCAGAGGCACATATCCCCTTGGTCAATAATCTTGGCTGTCTTGGATTCCTGAGACTTGACGTCAGGACATGGTACTTGTCCTAGGCTGGGGTAAAGGTGAAAAAATAAACCTTCTCCCACCATAATCAAATAACAGCAGTTATGCAAAGGAGATTTCTCATGGGAACATTTTTGTCTCAAACTCCCATGGTGGTTTTTTTTGTTGGGGTTTTTCCAAAGCAATTGAAGATATGGGTTCCTGAGAAAGGCCTGCTGTATGTAGTTTTCTCAGAGCGATATGAGAATTCTGGAGAATAGAAGTTAGACAGAAATAAGAAAGTTCTCCTTTGGTGGAGTCATTCAGTAGTCTATTATCTCTTCACGTTTCTTCTTACCATGTTGGTAGTTCACTATGAAAATATGTGATGAAGTCTTCTGACTGTAGCAGTAGATCCTGCTGCAGGGAGCATTTCTATGTGAGTGGAAAAGAAGAGCACTGAAGTACCACAACTGGATTAAGGAGAGGGGTTCAGCTGTCTCTGTGGCTCCTTCTCTTTTTCTAAATGGTGTGGAGACTGGGGGGTGCCAGTGGCATGAAAATGGACAGCAATAACAATATAGCTCCACAACAGACTTCCCCACCCACAACAGCCAGGCAAGGAGAACCTGAGGTCAATTGCATCATCTCACAGGCTGATCCTGGGATAGTTCCTACACCTCCTCCCATGGAATCTTTTTATAATGATTTTTATCATTTCATAAATCAAGTTTAAGAAATATCAAGGCAATCCTGCAATGATTTGGACCTGTTCACGCCTTTTTCTTTAGTGAAAGACTGAAGAGAAAGGCAAAAGTCAGTGTAGTTTTCTAAGTAATATTTACCCTTAAACAGTTTCACTGCATCCAGAATGTACAGAAAAAGCTAGTCTGAATAGTTGAAAGTGTTTATGTAATCCATATAGTTTTAAGGGGAACCACCACAAATACAACTAATAGATACTTAACTCTATTCTGATCTCACACAGGTTTAATGTCTGTCTTCAGCAGGATTAGTCCCAGATTTTACTGATATATTAAAGCTTAGAATTATGCCTGTGACATTTTAAAGCAGGTGATGAGCTCTGAACTTGATCAGATTCTCAATTTCTGTATACCACATAGATGCTGCCTGTATAGCTACCTGATGAATACCAACCAAATTATTTAGTGATAGATTACAGGGGTCTTTCTTGCACTTCAGTGCTGTAGCAGCTTTAAGCTACATCTGCCCTGCATGGAGGGATATTGTTTTCAGATCTCAGACTCACTAGGTAAACCTGGGGCTTTCCATGGCACCAGCTAAATGGCCTCCCCTGAGAACCACTGTACATAGCATTCAAAATTAACTTTACTCATTGCTTCAGATGTAACTTCATTGGGCCATGTTTTGCTTGAACAAATTATGAGAAGGAACTAAAAGATTTTCAGGTAATGGCATTCAGAATTAAACTCTAAATTTTGTAACTACTGACAACACAAGAA
This sequence comes from Psittacus erithacus, assembly GCA_009867235.2. Taxonomy (NCBI): domain Eukaryota; kingdom Metazoa; phylum Chordata; class Aves; order Psittaciformes; family Psittacidae; genus Psittacus; species Psittacus erithacus. Next base: position 88,445 of record WYDI02027904.1, read on the forward strand.
ACACTGGAAATTTAAGACAACATGTGCACACTACAAGATCAGCGAAGATGCTTTTCTTCAGATCCAAAACTGTTTTAAACAACTAAGAAACCAGTCTTGCTGAAAAAGAGGCCTTTTTAATTTAATCTTCTTCTTAATTTACCAGGAACTTCACATTTTGACTTTCCTAAGGCCTTTCCGGTAAGCAAATATTGAGCATCATTAACACAGCTTACTACACTAGAACACTCCAGAACAACAACCTAAAATAAACTGAAATTGTTCATTCTGGATAAGCATCACATCCTGAATTTTGTAGCCTTTACCAGCTTTCAGTTGTAACTACGTTTGCAAACTAGGACATAAAGCTTGACTCTGTGGGCTTGGAAAACATCTTTGAGATTTTTCTTTTCATCTACTTTTCCATAGAACCTACATAAATGTCAAAGATTTTACAATCCTTAAACATAATCTGAAATGTCCACTTCTGTCAGCCCTAAGGTCATTTACTATTCCATTAAGTGTTTACTAATATTTCATTACCTCGAGCAATGACCTACTCAGTGGAAACAGTGCAGGCTTCCATAAATGAAGAAATATAGCTCAGGAGGTGTGAATACAGAAAATAACAAAAAAGCTGACACCAAGACATTCATTGGAAAGCCAAAAGTGAAGTTTAACAAGTGGCAACAATAGGAGAAACAGAATAAGAGAAAAAAAAAAAATCCAAAATTTTGTAATCTTAAGAAAAAAAGATCAGCTGGCCTTTGATAACAGCAATAATCATCTTTCATCTTTTTTTGGTTTTCCTCATAGGGTTCATCCTGAGTTACAAGCTCAGGAGTGTGGCATCCCAACTAGAAAGAAGTGCAGCAGGAGGGCCAGGAGACTTCCTCACACGGATAAGGAGCTGCTGAGGAAAATTCAAAGGAAAAAGGAGGCTTATAAAAGGTGGAAGCAAGGGCAGGCGGCCTGGGAAGAATACAGGGATGTTGTCTGGGAAGCTAGGGACCAGGTTAAGAAAGCTAAGGCCCAGTTAGAATTAAACTTGGCTGGGGATGTTAAAGATAACAGGAAGGGATTCTGTAGATACATAGCGAATAAAAGACAGGCTAGGGACAACGTAAGCCCCCTCTGGAAGCTATCAGGAGAACTGGCTACCCTGGATTTGGAGAAGGCTGAGGTTCTTAATGACTTCTTTGC
>WYDI02027905.1:0-15651 GCA_009867235.2 Psittacus erithacus
GCTCATCTCAGTCTCCCCTCTGGCAGGTTCAAGCCATTCCCCTTGGCCTGTCCCTACAGGCCCTTGTCCAAAGCCTTGACTTAAAATGAAAGGGCACCAAGACGTTAATTGGGTTCCTTCTTCTTTCTGGTGTTTGCAGTGCTGCTGGAGCAGGGTTGGTGCCGCCTGAATGTCTCTGGATGTTGTTAATTAAGGAAGCTCCGAGCTTGAACTTCCCAAATGCCTTGGCCAAGTGCAGGGGGATTTATGACGCGTGAATGACCCCTTCCCGGGGTAAGGATGGGGTAGGAGGTGAGGGAAAACAGCTGCTCCTACAGAAACAGGCCAAATCCTGCCATAAGGGGAATTTTGATGGTACTGTGCTTGACCCAGTGTCTTCCAGGGGAAAATGATCCCCATTCCCCCAGCGGGCAGCAGGGTCAAGCTCATTTGCTCAAGCCTTGCACTTCCCTGCCTAAAAATCAGTGCTTTGGGGGCTTTTCATGGCTCCTCCTTTCCTTCTGCCAAGGCTTTAACCTGGCTGAGGACCAGAGCTGCTGCTTTGAAGCAGGAAGATGGAGGTTGAGGACCCACTGTGGTTGTGGTGCTCCAAGGGTTTGCCCACTCCGGATGGGTGGCTCTGGGCACAGCATGGCTTGAACCTTGCTTGTATGGGAAAGAGGAAGGAAAAGGCCAGGAGGGGGAATCTGAAGAGGAAGAGCAGGTCGGGGTGACCTGGGTGATGGTGCTGGGGCACAGTGGGTCCTGCTGCAGCAGGACCTGGAAAACCTCCTTTTCCTGGAGCTGGGGGTTCCACTCATTGTAGGAAAGTGGGATAATAGAAAGAACCTGTTGTGAGGAGAAGCTGGCCTGGGTTGACCTGAAAGCCAAGGGTCAGTTGGTGTTTCAGGCTAATAAATGTCTTGATTTTCTGGTTGCTTTAGCGAGGACGTGCCTTTCGGATGCCATCACCCCAGCCGTGAAACCTAGAACAAAGCATCTTCCTCTTTAGTGAAATTGAACCTTTGGGTCTGTTTCCTTCCCCCACTGGGCTGTGACAGTTTCTCAGGGTCTCGTTTTCCAGCTTTCCTGCTTAAGACTGGAAATGCTTTTCCAAGCATAAGGAATCCCTCAACTTGTGGAGCTGAGGCTTGGAGGAAAACATGGTGTGTGGTGGGAGATGGTCACTGTGTGGAGAGGTTCTTCCTTGCTCTGTACAGGGGCCAGAAATACCTCCATAGGGGAGAAGCTGGGCATGGGGTGAAACAAGCCTCATGGCTTCTCTTGCTGAAATCCTCTGGGATGGAGGTCTCCCTGCTTTATTTTGCCTCCTGGTCTGATGGCTTTTGGGCTGTGGGTGAGAAGTTGTGGTGTTTGAAAGGGTGAGGCTGGGGCCTGGGCGTCATTGGGTGGTTTGCTGTGGGATGCTGCTATGTTTGACAGACAGTCCCACCCAGGGATGCTGGTACCTGTCCCTGCGCAGGGATGCAGGTACCCACCCCTGTGCAGGGATGTCAGTACCCACCCCTGAGCAGGGATGCAGGTACCCGTCCCTGCGCAGGGATGCAGGTACCCACCCCTGTGCAGGGATGCCAGTACCCACCCCTGAGCAGGGATGCTGGTACCCGTCCCTGCGCAGGGATGCTGGTACATTTGACAGTGCATTGTCTAACCACTGGGTGAGGTTGTTCCTCACCTGCTTCCAGGACTATATCCGAGAGCTGGTTAAGGTGGGTTTTATTTTCACTCTACAATACTAAGTCATTCTCCAGTGGCAGAGACTGGAAGCCCTGAATAGCTCTGAACAAATAGAACGTGTCAGGAAGGGCTATTTCCACCACAAAGCTAAAGCTGCTTTTAATCTTTACTACTATAGGAAGCATGAAGCAGAACCCTCCTTCCTGCCTGCATATTTGCTGAGCGCTGCCCAGGCTGGGGACAACAACAGGCTGTGAAATAAGTATTGGCATTCCTCCCCTTGGGAACTCCTGGTTGCCATCCCCAATTCCAAGCTGCAGGCAAACCCTGCGAGCGGGAAGATGCTCAGCAGCAATGGATTATGTTTAGGTTTTCTTGTGTTAACTTGATGGAAAAAGCCGTGTTTGTACAGAAACCAATTAGTTTGTACAGTCCTTAAGCAAAGGAGCATCCCAGAGGCACCGGTAAAAGCTGCTTGTATTATGTTCAGTGGCGCAAAAAGGCTTATAAACTCAAAAATAGCACGTGCAGGGTGCGTGGGGGTCTCTTGGTGCCGGAAGAGCCTTGTGCTGGTGGGCTATGCAATAGCAGCGAGGAGCAGGAGATGGAGATGTGAGGAGCTGAGCCCCAGCATGTGACATGTGTGGGAAGCCGGGCCTGAGCTTGCTCAGGGTCCATACCAAGTTGCAATGAGTCTGTGATTAAACCCACCAGCAGCTCCGAGCCCATCAGCCCCTTCCCATATAGATCCCGCTGTTGGCAGCGCTCCGGAGGTGCCAGCAGCCGTCGCATCCCCCGGGAGCTGCCAGTTTGGGTGTGAAACCTGGGGTTTGCGTCAAAAGCGGGACTCCCGGTCTATTTCTGCTCTTCCCGAGGGGGTGGGCTGCTCTTGGGGGGTGGGGGGCTGAGCCAAGCCTGCCGCAGCCATGGAATGCACCCACATCCCACTGGGATGCAGGAAAGTAGGTCGTGGCCATGCTGGTATTGTGGGCTCCGTCCTACATATGGAAATAGGGTCTATTACTGGCTGCTTGCATGACTGCAGGTTCAGGTGGCTCCAAGCAACCTCTCACCCTCCATTGAGCACATCCCAGTGGTGCTGGGGCCCTGTGCCTATGTCCAGTCTTGTTTCCACCTCTGGAGTGAGCAGGGGATGCTCGTTGGTCTGCTGTTTTGGGATGAAGCTTTGGGATTGCCTCCTGCTCCAACCGGCACATCTCCCTGCTCCTGGGACGGGTGCTGAGCTCCATCCCTGCCTGCAGTGGGCACTTGAACAGCAGTGCCTGAAGGATCCCAACCCAGCTCCCCTCTTCCCTGTATTTTAGGGTTTTTTAGTTCCTCTTAGTGATAAGGCAGGAAAATCCCATTGAAGCTGCATTTGTGAAGCATGAAGCTCGTCTGGGATGAGATGGGGCATCTCTCTTCTCTCTCCATCCCCATCAAGGGGCTGAGTGTCCCTCCAATGCTTCCCCTTTAACCCAGCTCTGGATTACTCCTCCAGGCTGGAGTCCCTCTGGAGATTGCGGCCCGTTTGCATTTGGCAAGCGCAGCATCTTAATCAACATCCATTACAATTTCCATGACAACTCCAGGGAAGGTGGGCAGCGGCTCCTTCCACTGAGCACACAGCAGCTTGCAAACACCCCAGCCTGGCGGTCAGCAACACACCCCCATCAATGCATTATTCCTCATTAAATGCCATAAGGAAAAGGGCTGCTTGGGAAAAGGGGTCCTTTGTTTTCTCATCGGTGGTTTGGGGGACGTGCTGGTGGAGAAAAGGAGTTGATATCCATCTCCAGCTGCCTGCAAAAGGCTTTAATCTATTCCCAATTAATCATTATTAGGAGGTTCATTAGCTGTGGCTCAGCATGAGAAGGGATTGGGAGAGGCAACAGGGCTCCAAGAACTGAACTGCAGCGGTTGTAGGGGCAGGTAGGTGATGGGTTTCATGGCATCAGGGTAGCAATAGCTTTTCTCCTTCCTGTGCCACTCAAACATGGCAGGAATGAAGCATCCCCACAACCTCCCTGTGTTTTCATGCATTTATTGCCATTTCCATGGATGCTTCCAGCATCCCTCGAATGATGCTGAGAATAGGGAAACTGAGGCAGCGAATGGGAGGGAGAGGAGGTGGGAAAAGGAGAATGGTTTGTAGGGCTGGAGAATCCTCCCTTTAAGAGCAAAGGGGCTGAGATCTGCCCCTATAGCCATCCTCTTCTCACCCCAGCCCATCCTTAGAGGCTCAGTGTTCCCCTCACCACTTTAACGACCACAATTAAACCAATCCTGAGAAATGAAGTGGCACTTAAAACACAAAATAAGATTAAAAAATTCCCACAATTGCTTTTTGTGGTCGTTAAAAGGCTTTTTCCTCCTGCAGCTGCCTCTCCTGTGGTTTCAGTGGAGCATCCCCTGGCATGGAGGCAGCACCTTGGCTCACAAAAGCCATCCCATGCTCCCCAAAGGGCTATTTGGGGGAGTCCAGATTTCTCCTTTATCTCTTTAGCGGGGGGATTAAATAGTTGTGGTGCATCTGACCTGTGCCAATATCACTTACAAGTGGCACAACTCACTCCATGGTGTTCTCCATGGAGGGAGTGACACGATGGGAGCCTCAGATAAGAGGGATTTCTGCCTCCTGAGTCACTCTGGCTGGGACAGAGCATCATGTGCCTGAAAGCAGAACAGGTTTTCAGCCTGAATCATGGTCCTGGGCTTTATCCCCATGTCCCCAAATAACCGTGCTGAGCTCATCCCATCTCTGGCGCCCCTGGGGAGGGCTGAGCCCGGCTGCTCCCCATGGGAAACCTCATGGAAAAGAGATTTGAGCCGTGGTGTGGCCGGTTCCCGTGTCCCGCCTCTGTCGGTGGGTGATTTCTCTTGGCACAGAGGCATTTCTAGACCAAACCTTTCCTTCCACAAGCAGCTCTGAGATCATTTTCTTCCTCCTGTAGCACAATTAAGCATTGTCCTCCCTATTCCACTGAAAATTAAGGAGGGGACATGAGCTAAATCACTGTGGTCCCCGTCTTGCCATCGATGCAGCTCCACAAGCATCCCAAAGCCTTTCCCCCTCTGCAGGGAAGGGTTTTTCCCTGGTAAAGGAGGGGATCTACAGGTCGTAGGGACTAAATCTATGCTGCTGGTCCCTGCCTGCATCTCAGTGCTAGGACCAGCCCAGCCTGGTGGATGGGCGGGAGGGCTGGGGCTGCGCTTGGCTGGCTTTTGAAAAGGGTAATTGCTCTTTTCCTTGCCTTTTCATTGTTAGCAAAGGGCTGTTATCTGAGCAGGCAGGGAACAAGCTGCCGCTTGGCTGGAGGGAGCCTTTCAACCCGACTGAAATGAGGCTTCAGGGCAGAGAACTGGAGCACAAAGAAATAATACCCCCACTTCTGTATTTGAGCTATTTATTTGTTTGAATCGTTTCTTCATTCGAGCGATTACCCAGCCCAAAGTGGGAGCCGGAGCTGGCCTTGTATTGCTTGGGAAGGGTGTAAAGAGGCTCCTGTCAAGCCAAATGCTGCTCCTGGGTGCCCAGAGAGGGTTCTGAAGGGTCCTGGTGTTGCACTGTGAAGCCTATGATTAGCTCCCTACCTGATGCTGGTGGGAGCAGAGGCTCCCCCTGCTCCAGCCAATGGGTGCTATTGGGGACAGCATCTCACTCACCCACCTACCTCAGCACAGCACCCGCTGCTCACCCTGTACTTCTCCTCCTCTATACACAAAGACACCCCAAATACCCCATTATCCCCATCTGGGAGTCCTGTGGCATCACCCATGGAGCCAGCACAGATGGGGATGTGCCATTAACCCATCTTTGGAGCCCATCTGCTCGGTGTCCTGGTGCTGGCTGTGCTTTGCCAAGTGCCCATGAGTCACTCGTGTGGGGTATTTTTACATCCATCGCTCCAGGCTCCCATGTTGCACATCTCCCTCCACAGATTCCCTTTTTCCCCTCCTTAATTAATGGAAACCATCCAGGTGTGTAATAATAGCGCCGGGTGACCTGTATTTTGCACACTCTGCATTGTAATTAGGAGCTGGAGCACAGAGACTGTGTGGAAACCTTTCCTGGCTATAATTAGGGAGAGAAAACCAGGGAGTTTTTTAATCCGTAGTGGGAAATGTAGCAGGAGAGGGCCTGGATCTGGCCCCACTGCCTCCCACCCATTTCCAGCAGCTTCCATCTCCCCTGCATCATCCCAAGGCATGGATGTAACTCAGTTGGTAGGTTTTATATATATATCTAATGGATGTACCTTGGGATATACCTTGTTTGGTAGGTTTTGTATATATATAATGGATATACCTTGGGATATACCTTGGGTGGTAGGTTTTATATATATATAACGGCTATACCTTCAGATATACCTTGGTTGGTAGGTTTTAAGCCTAGAAAGGGCCATGCAATCATGTCAGAAGGGTTTATACAGCTCCTTCAGGCTTGTTCCAACAGCTCCACGTCCTTATGAGGGGAAACATCCCATGGGCATCCCCTACCTGTGTTTAGGGAAGGTTTGGACCAGACCTGCCAAGGTTAGGAGCAAGATGGAGAGTGAAGGGATGCATCTCCCAACAGGGAGCCCTGGGGAGGATGCTCTTGGTTGGGGACCATTTCCAGGTTGCCCCTTGACTCCTGCCTTGCTCTGGCTGGTTAAGCAGTGGCTGTAATTCCCTTTAATCCTCACAGACAGGCTTCTGCCACTGCTTCACCTGCACCATGGACCTTCACCGCGTGCGGCCCCGCACCGGCAGCAGCGCCGGCAATCGGCTTATGGAGATAAAGCCATAGGGACAGGAGGGACAGAGGGAGGTGGTGGGGTTTTGGGGGGTTCAGTGTTCAGCCCAACAGGCTCAGCTTGGTCCTGGTGGGGTTTGAGGGCCAGGAAGAGCAGAGATGTTGCCACTTCCCACACCCAGGGTGCGATGTGACCCCAAATCCTCATTGTGGGTGCAGCTGGAGGGTGCAAACCTCCTCATTTCATACGGGGAGAGGAGGGGACACCCTCTTCACACCAGCAGTGTTTAAATGTGTACCCTGGTTTTTGTTCCGGCTGATGTCAGTGCACCTTCCCCATCCCTGGGTTTGATGCCTCTATCTGAAACCTTGTCCTTGGGGATGCCAACGCGCAGTAGTGAGTCCCAGAGGTTAATGATACCAGGTGCCAAAAATAGGGCTTTTTATCTACAGACAAGTGTCTTTGTGCCTTTTGGGGAACAGGCACGAGGAAAGGCAAAGGCGGAACTGGGATGAGCAGGAGCTCCAGGCTGCTGGGGGCAATGTGGAGATTGGGGTCCTCTTTGGGGTGCTGATGTTTGTGGCTGTAAGGAAGAGCAAGGGAGATTCCTGCTCATTCCAGAGGTTGTTTATGGTGTGAAGTTGATGGAGCGGTGACTTCCAGCCGTGCTGGGGATGTTCTCTGCGACTCAGTTTCCTTGTGGGTGAAAAGGAGGTGCAGGTGCCTGGATAAGACTGGCAGAGGGATGGAAATTCCTGATCCCTTTGGTCAGACAAGGGCTGCTCACCCATAGCAGCGTTGCGATGGATGCTGCTCCCTTCTGCCACCTTCCTGCTGTCATTTTAGCATTGAAGCCTCCCCAGGTAAATCCTCCATTTTATTACACCATAAAACCCCATCAGATGCAAAGGGTTTATGCTGCCCTCCCCCCACAGCACCAGCAATCCGCTGGGATCTGAGTGCCCAGCGAGGGCTCCGAGTAATCCCTTCACCATCGCATCCTTAATCCTCACCCTGTCCCTCGCTGAACCAGCAGTGGAGCAGAGGAAGTGAACATGGGGAGAGCATGGGTTTCCTTCCAAGTGCTGGGTGAGGGTGGTGCCATGGCTGAATCTGCTGCTGGGGGTGTGTTGCAGCAAGGGGCATGGGAGCACAGCCCCTGTGGATCCCCTGTGCCGCATCCCAGTGTTTCATAGAATCATGGAATGGTTTGGGTTAGAAAGGACCTTAAAGCTCATCCAGCTCCAACCCCTGCCACGGGCAGGGACACTTTCCACTATAGCAGCTTGCTCCAAGCCCCATCCAGCCTGTACTTATCGCTACAGTACCCCATCCCCAATCTGAGCATCCAGACATGCTCTCAGCACTGAGCTGGGTCTCCTGCTCTCCCCATCCACAGCTAAATAGCTGAGAGGACCTGGACACAGCCAGGCAGCTGCCTTCATTTTGGCCTTGCTTTCCCACCTTGCTTGCACCCAAGCCTGGCTGCTTCCTTTGCATGCAAACCACGTCTCGTGGTTGGAGCATCATTTCTGGTGCTGGGTGGGAACCCAGGCTTTGAGCCCTGTGCAGGGCTGGGAATGTGGTGGGAAGATCTCCACCAGCCATGAAAACAAAACAGGGAGAAGGCAGCAGGGTTTTTAACCTAAATCCTTGCCTTTTGAAAGGTTTTGTGGTGGACTTAGCAGCAGCCGGGCGAGTCGTAACCTCGTCACTGCTCTGCTGAGCAATAGCAGTGGGGGACCTGGCCGCTTGCTCCAGTCATAGGAGGAATCAATGGAAGTGGTAGTTGGAGGGGTGGAAGCGTGACAGTGGAAGGGATGTGAGCATGAGGAGGTTGGTGGGGAGAGGCCGAAGCTTTTATTAGAGCAACTGATATGGTTGGGGGAAAAAAGCTCCAAAGCAGATAAGCTTTTGCGCTCGCGAGTCTTTATTTAGGTCCTAAATAGAAACAGCTCAGTCAGATCGCTGGGTTTATTTTAATCAATTTTAGATGTGGATAAGAAAAAGGCTGGAGAGCTGGAAATAGCTTTTTCATGCTGGTTTTTCCTCCCTTTTTTTTGCTTCCTGGGGAGGCCCATCACTGCAGCAGGGCTGGACAGCACTGTGAGTGCATTGGGAAGGCTGCTGGACCAGGTCATGGCCCCTGCACCTCCAGACACAGCAGTTTTTGGCTTTCTACATCCCCTGAGTACAAGGTTGTGTGAGATGGAGGCCAGGACTCCTTGATCCTCTCCCAGGCTTGTGGGGAGATGCTTCCCAGTTGCTTTGTGACTCAGTTTCCCCACCTGAATGGCAGGGAGGATGCTGGCCCTACAACTTACAGTCGGGGAGGTCTGTGTCACACCAGGATGCTGCTGTATCTGTGGGGTGAAGAGTGATCCCTTTGCATGGCTTCTTCTGCTCTGCTAATCCTCTTGAGGCATGATGCAGAAGCCTCCAGCTGGGCTGTGGGATCTGTCCCCACTCCAGCATGGGCCTATTGTAAGTGCACAGCAGTGATTGTCCCCTGGGTCATTGCAACCACACAGGCGGGATGCTTTAAGGCGCCCGGGCTGGGGATGCTGAGCTCTGTAAGCACCAGGGATTTGCCTTCAGCCATTCCTAGGATTCTTCCATCCATGGTAGGCATCAGCTTCCAGGTGCTGGAGATCTCCTTTCCTTTTCAAACACAACATTTCCCCTTCTAAAGAGAAGGGAATTGATGCTAGGTGTCTGTCCTTGCTGGTGCACCCTGGGCACAGCACCCAGCGCCTATGGGGCACGGTACCCAGCACCCAGCCTGTCTTCTCTGCTGGTGGCATGGTGTTGCCCTTGGGCTCTTGCAAGTGCGGGGGTGCTTGGTAGCTGTTGCCTTAAGGCCACTGGTTTTCATCCCCATGGGGGTGTTGAAACGCCGCTGTCCCGCTCACTGCATCAGCCACAGTTATCGTTGGAAAGGCCGCATGGAAAAGACTTGTTTAGTTACATTGCATTAGGAAAACTTCATCTGGGGGCAGGAAACAACGAAGCTTGGGCTGTATAAATATTTGAACAACCCCTTCCAGTCACGTAACCCCCTTTCACACATCCACCCATCACATGCAGGCAGGATACCTTGAAACGCTACTCACCGTATACAAAAAGCCTTCAAACCCCCCATTCCCAGTGTAAGGACAACGAGAACACGGAGTGGTTTTGTCCATTGGCAGGAGCTTTGCTCATTTATAAGCCTTGAAACCTCCAACTCTTTTATTTTCTTGGTAAGCTGAGTCCTGCAGTGTTTCCTGGGCAAGGACCAGTAACCAGAGATGGGCAATGCAGAGGTCAAGGTTCTGGTCTCCAGCAGATCCGAAGCATTTGCTTTCATTTGGAAACCTTAGCTTCAGTGGCACAGTGCACAGCCTAAGCTATTCCAGATGGGACATGTCAGGAATCAGGTCCTGGAGGTGGCTGCGTTTGGTGTAACCACATTGCTGGGGCCTGTCCCATTGCTCCTGCAGCCAGTGGGTCCTTTGGGACCCTTTGCCCAAAGCAGAGACAGAGTTTTAACAGATGCAGGTGCTCTGTGCAGGGAAAGTTGTGCTTTCAAAGCCGCGTATTTATTGTCTTTGTCACACACCAGGTTTCGTTGCTGAGCGCCTCTGGATGAGGAGGGGAGAGCTGAAGGGGCTGGTGCTGCTGGCAGGGGGATCGATTACATTTCCAGACGAGTAACTGCAGCAGATAAAGTTCAGGGTGGATAAATATAGGTTGAGGGCTCTTTGTGTGTGGATTAGAAAGAGGAAATACCTTTTTTTTCCCCTCAATTGACGTTGCTCCAGTGGTGATGTGCTGCGTGTGGGAAACATCAGCCTGCTCCTGAGCACTGTTGGAGGGAGAGGTTGATTTTGCAGCTGGAAAATGAAGTGAATTGGATGGTTGCTGTCTTGCCCAGAGGGGCTGAATAGAGCCAGGATGCAGCCCCAGCCTGGCTGCTGGCCTTTGCTTGCTTTGCAGCATCACCTCTCCTCCCTGGGCATGGCAGCAAGGGCAGGGAGTTCAGTGTGAGCTGCCCACCTTGCTCTAGTTCTCATTGGAGAGCTGAGTGATGAGGCAAGACAGCAGGAATTGGGTTCCTCTTGGTGGTGAGAAGCTCTTCCACGTGCACTGGGAACCACTCACTGCTTGCAAGGAGCCTGAGCTGGGGTTTTCACACGCTTTTTGCAGCGCCAATGCCTGGTCGCTCTGAATCTAATCATGCATTGATCTATTTTTAAAGTGCAAAGAAATGTGAGTATTTAAGTGTCAAGCAAGAAACACTTGGTATTTGCACCTCTTTCAAGTGCTGGTTAATTAACTCTCTCAACACCCCTGAAATCAGGTGCAATTCCCCAGTGACAGTGGCACATCAGTCCTAGAAAATCACTGCACTTCACTAGGAACCTGATGGCCCCAATGTTATCCCTGTACTTTAGTTACTCCATATGCTCTTCCCCCATCCCTTCTGGGTTTTGCTTGGGTGTCTTGTCCTCAGGGATGGTCTCGACAAGGATTAACCCTCCCCTTGCCCCCATTCTGGCTTAGGGGCTTGGAATAAATGGAGGAGTCAGGAGCGCAGCACATGCAAACCTTGCTCCATCCCAGCCTTGCTTGTCATGCACTGGGCATTAAATCCTTGTGTCTCAAGGGCTGGCAACACCACCACCACATTTTGTTAGTGCTGCCGCTGCCTCCTCAGTGCTTTAACACGGAAGAGCTGAGAAACCCAAGCAGGGAGGGAGCAGGGATTAGGTTTCCCCTGCTCCAGCCATGCAGCGTGGCTGGTGGAGAACAAGGACGCCAGTGTCCGAGGCGCTGTGCATCCAACCATCCCCACACCTATTTGATTCCACCCTTTCTGCTTATTGTGGATGAAAACTGAACCTGGTGATGCACAAACACTCCGTGAGGCTCATGGCATCGGTGCATGGTGGTGGCTTTTCTCTGCCTGCAGTATCCGTCCTTCCCTGGCCATGAGGAAGGGAAGTAAATGGACTCCCACTGGCAGCAAATAGGGTGGAAAGGGGGGGAAAGCTCTTTCCCTATCTGAGGCTCCTCACTTGGAGTTGATGGGCCTGTGGAGATGCTGGTGTTGGCCTCGGGTGACCTGGGAAGTGTGTAATCAACCCAACCATCTGGCTGGGGAGATTTGGGTGTGTGGAGGAGCTCAAGCTGTTGCCAAACCCCACCCCAGCTCTCAGCAGGGCTCGTGCTCAGCTGCAGCCAGGGCTGATGGGGGCTTTGTCTCTCTAGTGACTCCCCAGGAGGAGCAGGAATGGAATGGAGAAACCTGGGGAATGGAGAAACCTCCTGATGAGGCCGAAATAACCTCATCTTCATCCTTCATTTTCAGAGACATTCATTTTCATTTACCCTTGATGGTCAACAGACAGGAAGGTGATGAAGGTGTTAAGTGGGAATAATTAGTTCAGGTCCCCACCAAAAGCCTCTCAGGTTACTCTCTACTTAAGAGAGTAATGCAGAAAGGAGGCTGCTTTCCAGCAAGGTGCAGCACTCACTTCTTCCCCACCCATGTGTCCCCGCAGTTCCTCATCATCGAACCTAAGAGGAGCAAGCTCTGAAATGAGCCTTTGTGGAAGGTGAGAAAAGCTCCAGACAGTTTTGCGTGTTAAGCTGCAATAGGATTATGGAGCAGAGCAAATTAAATCAATTCTGTAATGACTGGGAAGAATTCCTGCTGATGGCAGCAGCTCCCGAGCCCCGGGAAGGAAATGGTGGATGGAGCCCACCATGAGCATCCATGGATGGTGGTCTGGGGGCTGTGGGTGTCTTGCTGGGTATTCCCAGGGCTGCCTACGTTGCCATGGCAATGTGCAATCCCATGGGAATTAATGAGTCTGGAGCACACTGTGAATCCTTCTGTGCAGAAAAGGGATCAGGCTGGCCAGGCATTGTGGGAGGTGGAGGGGGCAGAGCTGGGGGTGCAGGCTGCCCAAGACCATCCCTGCCCTCCAGCCTGGCCTGGTTCTGCTCCATCCCATGCAGGTAGTCTCTGCTTCCCCCCAGGTTAGCAGGTTGCTCCAAGTATAAGGATGGATGGCACCGTCAGTTTGGGATGTGAGTGGATATCACAGTGCTCCAGGCTGTGGCATGGGACTCTCCCCTCTCCAGGGGTCTGCAGAGCCTGGCTTTGGCTTTTCCCTGTGCTGGCTCATCCAGGCTTGGGGAACCTCCTGCTCCACTCCTTCATCTGCTGACAGCGTCATTCACAGCCAAGTGCTCCATCAGCTCTGGCCAAACCCACAGCTGTGGGGCGAAGGGCCACACTTGAACCACTGAGGATGCAGCAGGAACCAAACACAGTGATCCCTGGGGTGCTCAAGGCTTGGGAGGACCCCAAGAAGCCATCTCGTTGCCTGATGCAATCCCAGCTGATGCGTGCCTCCTTTGTGCCTCTTCCCCAGGGTTTTACATGCAGCAGGAGGTGGGGACTTGTGTTTTGTGCTTGGTTTTGTTTTCTCCTCCATGTCCCCAGAGGTAAGAGCGCAGCGTGGTGGGAGATGAGGTGTTAGCAACAGCCCACCTTGTCCGGAGGTTTGCTGTTTCTCATGCCAGCCCTGGCTCGGGGATATTTACTGTGTAATGGGGTAGGATGTGGCACTAATCCATTGAAGAACTGGGATAAAGAATGACAGTGGAGACAGACGATCCCAAGGAGGAGGAGGAAGAGCTGAGCCTGGTTTAGGGTACCTAGGCCTGGCAGTTCATTATGTGATGATTAAACACCCATAAATGTATGTGTCCAAAGGCAGGTTTTGGGATGTGGCTGCTCCCAGCCTGGCTCCTTGCAGCGTTGCTTGCATTGGCAGTGGAGAGTCGATACAAAGCCAGAATAATTGCTGCTCCTTGCTAAATGTTAATGATTGTTTTACTTGCATAAAATAACGGGCTTATTAAGTCAGAATGCGCTGGGGTTTAAGCAGCTGTTGTGCAGGGGCTTCATTAATCGGAGAAAGAATGAAGTTGCACAAAAGACCTGGCTGCTGCTTGCGAGAGCTCACACCACAGTTTGCAAGTTGGCTGTGAGCATCACCCCCTCCCTGCTTTCCATCAGCATCCTGCACCCCAAACTGCCTCCTAGCCCAGGCTTTACCATGGGTATCTCCATCCCAAGCAGCTTTGGTGGTCTCCAGCATCAATCCATGAGCAAAATGTTGGCTGGGGCTGACGACGCTGGGACATGGAGGTCTCTTCCCAAAGCAGCAGGTCCCCGTGCCACCGAGATGCCGTCTGGAGCAGCTTTCCAACAGGTCTATTTTTAACTCACAGCCTTGGATCCAAGAGTGGAAATTCAGTGATTTCTTCTTTTTGCCTGTAGTGGGAAAAGAATTGTGGAGTCTTTAAGGCTCAGAAACAATGTTTTCATTCCAGCTTTATGTGCAAGTGAATATTATTTCAACTGTTTATAGTATCACTAAATCACGCGTTGTGACGAGCTATTGAGGTTTGCTATATAAAACACCAGAAAAGTGCTTTCAATGGCTGATTAATTGAAAAATTCCTGCGGAAAATAGCAAAGAAATAATCGACACTTTTCCTGCGATATGGTCTCAGTTTTTCCTGGAGAAAATGGTTTTCAGCCCCCAATGGATTACTGACCCCAGCTGTGTCCTTCCCAGCTCTCCATCACGGCCAGAGTCAGCATCTCCCTTGGATGACACAGCTCAGCTCGCTGTTGCTCTTACGCATTTTCATTGCTGTTTGCATCCTGGCCAAAGCCAGTCCTTGTCCATCTTGTCCTCTTCTCTTGCCCTTGCAGCATGCAGAGCAGTGGGTCTGCTACTTGGACCAGGGAGTTTGGGTTTCCCAAAGCTGTCTCAATGGGTTGAAATGCAAACAGAACGTTGGGACTTTGCCTTTCTGGATTTGCTGTTTGTTTTGCAAGTGGGATGGGCAGGGGATGGCATGCAGAGGCAAGAACCTGTGCTTGGCACTAAGGGATGGGGAGGGATGGGATGCAAGCCGGTCCTTGTGCTTGCCTTTACAACCCTGTCCTGTTCTCTAGGCTGCCTTCACACTGGTTCAATCTTTCTTCTCTTTGCCCACTTGTTGGGGTATAGATGCTGATGCTCTCCACACGCATCCTTTCCCCTGCGTTGGCCCCATCTCATGCTCTAGAGTTTTGCTGGAGGCCTCTGGATGGCCATGGACATCCATACCACTGGATAAAATCACCTTCATCCCCAGCTTGGCATGCCAGCTCTCCCCACAACAGAAGACTTCTCCTCTCAAACCCCATGCGTGGTACTGGGGACTGCAGTTGGACCAGTGGGAGGATGCATAAGGACGCTTTGCCTCTGGAATTGCTCAGCTCTGCTC
Organism: Psittacus erithacus; assembly: GCA_009867235.2. Classification (NCBI taxonomy): domain Eukaryota; kingdom Metazoa; phylum Chordata; class Aves; order Psittaciformes; family Psittacidae; genus Psittacus; species Psittacus erithacus. Next base: position 14,757 of record WYDI02027905.1, read on the forward strand.
TCCATGCACACTGTCCATGAGCCTTACACACGTGCCAGGGAAGGGACTTTGCCACATCACTTTGTCCCCCATCACCAGCCGCCTAACCTCTGGACGTGAACCAAGCCTGCATCCCAGCTGCCTTAGAAACCACCAAATTCCAGCTCTTTTTATGTCCTTCCTGATTCCTTCAGGGAAAACTCTTGCTTCTCACAGCCAGGAGAGTTAGAAACATCCACAGCCTTCAATCACACCCAGACTGGGTCAGAGAACACCCCAGCCAGGGCTGCTGTGGTGTGGGGTGATGCTCTGACCCCCTGCAAGTCCCACAGACAGTGGATGCTGAGAATTGAATTGGGATTTCTCCCCCCTCCAGGACCACTCCCCAGGAGCTCCTACATGGTTTTGGAGGCAACTTTCCTCCCCACCCTGCTGCCCACCCCATCAGCTCATTCAATTCCTCCTTCCCCACGACCACCCATAGGGAACAGACCCCAGACCAGGATCCTGTGGATGTACTGGAGGACACCACCCATCGCCCCGCACCAGCCATGGATGCGTCGCTACAGAGGAGGTGGTTTCCATGGTGACTGTTGCTATGCTGATGGCTACTGGTGAAGGGCCTGAGAGCATCCCAGGGAGGTTCACCAACCAGCCCCTCCCTTTGGTTAAAGATGTATTGATTTATAAGGTTCCCTTCCTCCTGGTGTGAAATCGAGACACTCGTCAGTGAATATTGTTTTTGCAATGTCAGCACATTTTGGGTTTGATGTTAGGGCAGGTTTAGGATTTTAGCCCTGCCATGGAGCGGGAACACCCTAAAAAATTTAACACCCTAAGGATGCTGTGAGGGCTGGAGCAGCTCTGCTCTGGAGCCAGGCTGAGAGAGCTGGGCTGGGGCAGCCTGGACAAGAGA
>WYDI02027908.1:0-24390 GCA_009867235.2 Psittacus erithacus
AGGGGAAAATGGAAGGAGCCTTTGCAGCACAGGTGTCAGTTTGCATCTATGCAGTGTGGAGCAGAAAAGCAGTTTTGCCATGGCCTGACCTTGCTAAATCTTCACTTCCATTCCCAGATGTGGGCTTTGCTGGTTGTCAGAAATGAGTTGCTCGGAGAGGCCCATGATGCTTCGAGCATCATGCCTGATGCTCCAAGGCAAGGTCAAGCTCAGGGCTGGCTGTGTGTGTCCTTGCACTAAGGAGGGTCAGGCATGGGAAGTGCCGGCCTGCCACGGGGCTGAGGATTCTCTTGTGCTCTGGATGTCTTCAGCAGTTTCCTTCCTGGAACTGCTACCACATGTGACATCCGCAGGGACACTAAAGCCCCTTGCTTTACATGAAAGGCTGAAGGGGAATGTGTAACCTGTTAGAGAGCAGCCCGATAAGGGCGAGTCTGACATATCTCCAAGCCTCCAGGTCCAGCTAGTGGAAAGATTGAGCCTGTATTTCCCATGGGCACACACACAGGCACACATATAAAACACACATATACCCATGGCTAGACATACTGATTTACACAGACAGATACGACTAAGCACTCATGTAAAGACAAAAGCACCAGCTGAGCAGGATGATGGTCCATCAGTGGAAATTATGCATGCACATAGGCAGGATGTGAACCCAGCAGCAGCTGGTTTAAGACACCCAGCCTGCTCAGTGGCTGCCTCTGGATCCCAGTCTGCCCCGTGGCCAGCACCAGGGCACGTGAGTCCCCAGGGCAGCAGCTCCGGTCTCTCCCATGGTGGCACCCCAGGCACATCTTCTCTGACCCTGCTCTCACTTCAGCTGCTGCACTCAGGCCCCACACAACTGCAGACACTGGATGCACCCTCTCCCACCTTTGGTTCCTCCTTGTTTCTGGGCTCCCCCAGCTGCGGTGGTGCCTGCAGGCTCCCTGCGTGTCTGCTGTAATGGCTCTGGTGGTGGGCTTGGGAGGTGTGGAGCAGGGGATGACTTGCCAGAAATTGCCTCGTATTACCGGGCTCTTGCAAGAAGCATGTGTCCTAGTGCAATGACACACAATGTAAATATTTAGCCTAATGTAAGATCCTCGGGTTCATAAAAACTGCTCTGGATTTTCTGGCTGACATAAGGGACACTAAACCGTCTCTTCCCTTTCCAAGGGTCATATCTATTTCAATGGGAAAGGTTTTAAAAATACCCCAGAGCTGTCTTCACTGCACACAAGCCTCTTAGCACCACTACAAGCACTATCCCAGCACTAAGCAGCATTCATGCTCTGCCTCAGAGCTGTGTGATTTGTGGTGTCTCCTCCCAAAAGCAACTACATCTGGGTGATGGTGAATGCTTGGGGTACCTCCAAACACCTGAATCACCCCTGTCGTTCCTCAAAGGACAAGTAAGAGAGAACCATCCCTTTCTGGCTCTTCTTCCAAATTGCTATTTGTTCTACGGTAGTCTCCTTTATTGTATATGAAACAGTAATAAGCTTTGGTAAATTACTTTAGTAATCAAATTCGTATTTTATTTTATGATTTAATGTGGCAGCTATTATGTGCAAAAAGAGAATTTCCCCAATTGTTTAACAGTATGAAGGACAAACACTTTTACATTTCCAGTCCATTATTTGGTAGGTTTCTGGTGAGCACGGTTTTCTTCTGGGTTGTGGTGAGATAATAGCTGGAGCAGAGACTTGGGTCAGCAGCAACCAAATAACAATGTCCTTCCGCGTTTGCTTGGCAGCACTGGCTGCCCTAGAGCCTTTTCTTATCAACAGAGAGCTGTAGCAATACATTGAGAAGTGTTCGAAACCAGAACTTGGAGGTGAAATAAAAGCCAGTGCTACCAGCCTCTCTGTAGCACCATTAACTTGCCTGGTTTACATCTGTAAAGCTCTGCTACAGCTTTCAGCCAGGCGTAAGGAAATCTATTGCTGTTTTGTTATTTTTTGCTGTCCTCACATGAAGGCGAGTCAAATACAGCTTTTGCATGGAATTGAAAGCCCATAAAGACTTATGTACGTGGGACACCCTTGCCTTTGCTGTCCAGTCCCAGAGCTACCCTTGGAAAGACACTGTCCTTCTCCTGGAAAATCTTTGTGGGCTCTTGCTGAGCTCCAGTTTCTGATACAAGCATGATCCCACAGGTAGGTCAGTTTGGGAGCATGGGGAAAGCCAGGAAGACTTTCCTTGGAGCATACTGCCCAGAGCACTGGCAGCATGCTCCCAGGTATGTACCTTCAGCAGTACACTGTACTGGCTGCAGCAGCATTCCCAGACCCTGTTAGTTCATGAAGCCAGCAGCAGTGTCGCGCTTCCCCCTGCAGATCAAGGAGGAACCAAAGAACCTTTGCTCCCTCCATGCTTTTCTGGCTCCAGATCTTGCACTCAGCTGCTGGCTGGAAGGACAGAGTGTCAGCTGCTAGTTCAAACACGTTCAGTTGTGCTAGCATCTTTCCTCATGGATTTAGCATGTTCATAAATCCTATGGCCTATTTGGATGAACACGTCACACATGGCTCTAAGCAGGATAGAAGTGTATCACCTCACCAGTTTAATATTCATCACTTATGTCGGCAATAGCAATGATGTGACCTGGTCAAAGCCCCACAGATTTCTCTATCAACTCTAGTAGACCTCAGATTAATGGGGCAGGGACCCAGTGATCCACAGCCAGCTTTGCTGCTAAGAGAGATCATTTCACTGTCCCAGTGGTACCACTAACCACCTTGAATCTGTACGAGGTCTTGGATTTATTAAAGGTGCTTAATACTGAGAGGCCCAAAGGGTTTAGTGAGTAGTGAGCATCTCTGGCAGTAAGAAAACCTTTAATCAGATGTCTAAATCTGAATGCTGGCAACTGTGGAGACAGGGTCCTCTTTCATTGTGCTTCCCATGGGATAGGTGAAAAGGTGGAGCACTAGCAGGGCTCCCTGTCTCCGTGCAGTGACCAAAGGGATAGTGCTGCAGCATGGACAGGGTTCTCCGGCTGTTCCATAGGTATTACTGCAAAGAGCTCATTGGTACTTGCCTTATTGCCGGCACTGCTCCTCATGAGACTTCTTGCAGGTGCTACACAGATCAGCAGTCCACCTGCATGCCAGGTCCCTGCCTCCCCTTCTCAGTGTAGTGACTGCTGTCATGGACAAAAGCAGAGAGCTGGGGTTTTTTACCTCTCAAATTCATATGAATATTAAGATCTCTAAATATCCAATACTAATATTCCCTTTGTTTACTGTAAAATCAGTTTCTGGCCTTGTTTCAGAAATTAATCATTGCATGTATAGCATCCCTCTTCAGCTTAATATTCAAGGGAAATCCTGTCCCATACCATCAAGATTTCCTGCGTTTGCACTTAGTCTGTTTTGCATGCAGGCTTGTGCCTGGATTACAGAAATGATTTCTTACACTTTCCAATAGTGGGAGATGAAATAGGTGAGTAGCTTCAGGACTCTGCTTCCCACCTCCTGCCCTTGTGTAAGGCAACCTCCCCACGTACATGCCCGTGTTACCAAAGCAACTCCCAGGGATGACGATTCCTGCCACTTGACACCGAGTATTTGTTGAAGCCTTTCTTAGCAACACATAAAGCAAATGCACTCCTGTCTGGCAAGCTGTGAAAAGAGAAGGTCTGCGTGTTCGAGTGAAGGGTACCAGTACTCACCAAAGGCAATATGCTCTGCCAGACTGAGCAGGGGCAGGGAGATGCCCTGCTGCTCTCCTAGTGCAGGGAGTACCACGATATTTTCCATTGAGGAATTGATTTTCAAGTAACTGATCTGTAAAATGAGAATAATTCCACCTCCCATGGCCATGCCAAAAAGATCCAATAATGTTTTCCCCAGTATTTTCAGTCTCTGGAAGTCTCTAGGGGTAACCAGGACGTTGCTCTTGGTCTTAGCATGAGCAAATGCAGCAAGACCTTCATCTCTGACTCGGTGTGACCATCTGTGACTCAGCTCTGAAATACAGTGTTTTTCCACTGATAATTTTACAAGTATAACCTTAAGATGGGCTACATTACAGATGAGAACCTAAGAACATTTTTAATCTCCTGTTATTTACTTGTAACATCATGAATCACAGAATTGCACAGTGTACAAGATATTCCCTGATGATATAATTACAGTGCTCGCTATATACTGTTCTTTCTTAATTCATTGTATTCAACATTCACCTTTTAGCAAAGCATGCTTTAATTTCCACATGCACTTTACCCAGTTCGAGACTAAGCATAGCAATTGAAAACACGACTCCTGATAGAACAGTCACATTGTGCTGGCTGTGTATCTGCTGTGTTTGCCAACCTCTCACTGTAGCCTTTGCTCCCATCCCACATCTGAGCAGCACTGAGTGACTACAGTCAGTGAGATGGCTTATTTGAGCTGGACTTTTTAATGCGTGACTGGAGCTTGTTCTCAGCCTTATCAGCTGGGGTGTGTTTGCACAGAGAAACACTCTGTGGTTGTTGTCAGTTGCTTGTCCTCAATGGGAGAGGTCTCAAAGCTAAGTGCTGGCACTGCTTGAGGCTGGTGAGGAGGCTGGTCAGCCCAGCACCCTCACTGGTGCCCTTACCTCCATCCTCAAAGGCAGATTAGGCCACAAATTGTGAAGAGTACTAAAAAAACCCACATTTCCCCCAGTGCCTCCACAGAATGTGTCCCTAAAGGACAAGCAGGGGAGGGCAGTGCAGGGACTCCATGGGACTGGAGTGTGGATGTCCAGGGCAGGGAGAAGCCTGTCACCCCATCTCCAGGCATGGCACAGGCTCCAGCACGATAAGCAGGACTTCTGCTCATGTGGATGAGTTTCTGTCCTCCACAAAGGATTGTTGTTCTTAGGCCATTACAATTGGCCCGGATGCTGGTACTTTGTGCACCTACTGCTGACCGCAGGCACCTTCAGCTACTCCTCCACCATTATCTCCAAGTCAGTCCCAAATCATGTTTCTGCTATGAAGCTTACCAGGAAAGAGAAGAACAGCCTTTCCAGGTGCAGGCTGCACAGTCCCTCATCTGCTGCAAGTTCAAAACAGGTTGAAGCTGCTTCTTGAGGCTCAGTGTTAGATTTGAGAGGCTGCTGGTTACTGAGCTGCAGTGGATCTGTCTGGCAAGAAGCCCTTGAAATGGCAGCATCACCTCCAAAGCCTCCTCTGAGTGCACAAGTGGCACCATCTGAGCCTGTGTTGAGCAGGGAGCTGATCTGGAAAGCTTGCTGCAAATTCCAGGAAAATGACCTCTGCTGAGGTAACCTTTGCTGAGTCGAGCATCACTGAGTAAGCAGCACTCCAGCACTGAAGGTTTTTACCCCAAGCTTTCTTAAAACTGTAAATTCATCGGCTGGTGGGTTCCTAGCCCTGCCTTAGCTCTCCCTTGGTAGTTGCCAATACAAAGATCTGCCCGTAATCTATTTCTCTCTGTGCCACCAAACCTTGCAGGGACGATGCCAGCAATTTTCCAGGCTTGGTCCCCCCATTCAGCTGACACCAGCTGCTGCTGCATCACCGAAGGGGCCACAGACATGACAAAGGTGAGTAAACAAAATGCAGGCTGATCAGCAAACAGCCTTACAGGTGCCTCCCTGTCATGGGGCACATCCTACAAAGCCCTGGATTGTCTTTTGTTTCCTTTCCTTCTCTCATGTCTGATTTTCATACTTATAAACATGCAGATGCAACAGGGAAATTTAGGAAATTGGTTTCTAAGGCAACTGATTATGTGATGATGCAATTACCTTATTATTTGAAAGTCAGGGTGCCATGCATTGCAATAAGCTCTTACCAAAGGGGAGAATGAAAGTTTTCATAATACTTATCCACTCAAAAGCAGCACAGCCCTAAAAATTACTTGCCTTGAGAGTACATCAAGAGTGCCAGAAGCCAACGAAATCCAGCTGCCTTAGCGGTAAAGTGAGTGGAGGAAAAAATCTCCTCTTTGCTCTGATGTTGACAGGATGAGAGAGGGGGCAACACTCAGTCAGCGGTGTATGTCACAAAGTCCATGGGAAAAAGCACATGAGTAATTAAGCAGACATCCACCTATGATTACTTTCAATTATGAAAAAGAAATATTTGAGCTGCAAACATGCAGGTCCTTGGAACCAAACATTGTACCTAAATGCAATGATAGAGATGACATTGAACCAATAGCTGTTTCTCTAAAGCACTTAACTTGGGTTAACTTTGGTTTTGAGAGATCATTTTCCTGCACTTGAGCCTGTCTTGCTGTTGTAGACCCTGCCTTTTCCCAGTTTGACTTCCTGCAGCTCTATTACAGGCTTTTCTCCTGCATTTTCCTTCCTCTTTCATGGTGTCCTCCTCCTTCAGGGTGTCTCTTCACATGTTGCTCCCCACCCCCTTAACTCCATACAATCTTGGACCAATCCAGCATTTCCCTCACTTGAATGATGCCCAAAGACTAGGTCTCTGCGTCAGAACTTTGCTTTTGACCTCCAGCACCCACTGTGCTGGGGTGGGAAGGAACAGGATCCAGCTCAGATGATGGGAACCCAGTCAGTCCCCACTGAGGGTGGCATCTCCTGCCTCTTCCCCCATTGTCATCCTCAGCACATTCAGCCTCGTCACAGTCTGTAGCCCCAGGATTTGCAGCCCAGGTTCCTGCTGCCCGTGCTTCATGCAGACCTCCCTTATTGGAGAGGTCACCTCAGGTCTGCTGGTGGCTCTGGGACCTCTCTCAACCCAATGACGCTTGCAACTCGGTTGCCTTTGCCAGCTCCCACTGTGAGTTTCCATGCTTCTCTGCACAGATCTAGTTCCTTCCTACATGCCAGGAGACACATCCTGGCCTTTTTTATTGGACTCTGTATTCAATGTTTTCCTTAATAAGTCCTCACACTGCTCTTTGCTCACAAACAAGTCGTAATTGTTATTTCTGGGGCCCCAGAAATGATGGTGTAAGAATCAATAGAAGTCATCAGTGTTAGGTGTTGTCAGGAGATGCCAGCTGTAGCTGTTGGGCTGCTGTTCCTGAGGGCTGCTGGGTTGCCACAGGTAGGGACCCCATGCCATTGGAGAGTGCATGCTATAGGAAAAAAAGATGGAAGAAGCACTGCATAAAGCATTAGCTTGCTGCTTTTGGTCCAGGATACTGGAAGGAGCAGGAGATGTTAACCTGCTGTCCTGGCCTTCACATTGCCTCTCTAGGCCCATGTTACTGCTCTTCTGCAGCTGCACAGGTGGCATTTGAAGTGATTGTTTTGAATATCTTCAAAATGAAAACCCCACCCAAGTCAGGCCTTACAGTAAGTCACAGCACCATGTAGGTCCTGAGCTGTGTGCATGGCATCAGTTAGGCTAGCAAACATGGGCACTGTGTGCTCTGCCAGAAAAGTTGGAGGTGGTGGTGTCTGAAAACACTGCATAAATATCTCCTGAGGGACCAAGCTGGAAGAGGACTGCAGAAGGCCTGCTCATGGTGCTTGCACTGCCTTGCTGCACAGTGGCTTCCCAGAGCCAGCCCAATGATCCAAGGATGCCACAGCAGTGACTGCTCCAGCAGAGGAAAGCTACAGCATGTTCTTTTGACTGTTTGAAATGAGGCCTGCATTTGGATAAATCCACCATCTCCAGAACTTAACTTGTCACTGAACTGTCTCACAGGGAGTAGGAGAAGCCTCTGGTGTGAAACCCCCTTCATGCAGATCCTTGTGGGGTGCAGCAGGTGGCTGGCTCCAGGATGCCCTTCTCCCTGGCGCCAGGGCAGGGCTGGCATTATCTGCTGGCCATGCACTGTGCTTGGGCACAAGTGTGTGCAGCTGTGTGCTTTCTGCAATGATTTCCCAGCAGGCCAGGGTGGAAAAATGGAAAGCAAAATGAAATTGTAAAGCCATGTCTGCTCTGTGGGAAATGCTCAGGTAATGTGATAGCAGTGGAGAAGAGGCAACCCCCTAGGACTTTCTAAATAGAGCCAGCAAGCATATGCAACACAAGTAAAACTAAAATGATCATCACCTTCCTTCTTGAGGAATTCATACACTTCTGAAATTATTTTTGTGATTGTGACATACTCTGCTCTTTTATCCTTTTTTTAATATATATAAATACAGTATCTTGTAACACCCCTTTACTGCAGGGCTTAGGGACTGCAGTTTTACAAAAGATGACAGCTTGACTGCAACCAGTCAGTACCTAGATGCTGAAATCCAATGCAGCAGGCATGGCCACAGGAAGGTCCTGTGGTGAGAAGCAGGAGCGAAAAAGTCAGTGGAAAGTGAAAAGGTGGTAGAAAAGTGGTTGGGGAAGGAATGAGGGTGGCTGGGGAAGAGATGAGGGTGGCTGGGGAAGAGATGAGGGTGGCTGGGGAAGGAATGAGGGTGGCTGGGGAAGAGATGAGGGTGGCTGGGGAAGAGACGAGGGTGGCTGGGGAAGGGATGAGGGTAGCTGGGGTGAGTGGGCAGCATCCCATGCTGCATCCCATGTGGGCAGCATCCTTTATGTGTGTTTCTACCCAGGCAGCCCTTGGGCTCATGTAGGAGGCACTCAGTCATGATCCCCTTAACGCCTCTCAAAGCTCCTCCACCTCTAACCCCTCAGGTTCACTTGGAATGTGTTTCTAAAATGGCTTTCCTCTTCTGACATTCTTATTGAATAATATGGACTTTGCAGTACTTGAGATGGGAGTGGCTGAGTCATGTCTTCTTTCCTCTGCACTCCTCAAAATGGGAAGCAGCTCAGGCCTAGAGGCAAGACCAAGGTTTGCTTTTAGCTATGTAAAATAAAGTCTGTTGACTTCATGCGTTGTCCATGGTGTTTTACTGAATGTTTTATGATGCTTTATGCCTGAGCAAAGAGGGTGCAAGGCTCTGATCTGCTCTGGGCAGCAGATGTGCAGGGCCACCAGCCTTACGGTCAGGTGGGAGGGCCTGGTGCCCAGCTGTGCTTCAGGCACTGTGCATTGCCAAGGACAGCAAGCATCCACCACCACAAACCTCAGGCTCTCGGCACAGCTCAGAGGACCATCTTCACCCCACAGACCATGGGAATGTCGAGGTGCAAAATCAGTTTCATTCAAGTCTCTCCAAAATGGTAGACAATGTCAGGAACTTCCTCTGCTCATTCCAGCTCTAAACTCCTGCCCTCACATAAACCTCCTTAGTAAGTTGTCCTCTTTAGCTGTAGCTGCAGTGAAGAGTTCACTCATAAAGCCACTGGTTTTTTATTCCTAGAGGCAAATGTGACTGGACTTTTTTACAGTCTTTCTGGGAGGCATTGGCTTTGGTTCAGCTCAGAAGGGCTCTGAGGTGCCTGGGCAGAGCACCCTAAAGAGATAGAGCTCCGCATAGGGTCTAGTTAGGTGCTCCACCTTTATATATTTATTTTCCTGATTGTAATGTACTTCCATGGCCAAAAATAGTTGGAAGATGCTTTTAGATAGAACTCAGTCTTTATTTTTATTGTAATATTTATTCATGGCAATAATTAGGGGTTTATCAAGATGGTCTGTCCTTTTCCAACTTTTTGTGCTCTTGTAACAACTTCCATATGCAGCTGGAGCTGTGCCGAAGTTCACACTAAAGGGTACTGCAAAACTGTACAGTTGTAGGGTTTTTGATATGCATTTTTATATTACATAGGTGTCAGATCTGAACCAAGGCTGGGTAATAGAAACTCACTGTCATTGAAATATTTGCCAGCGCTGAGCCCTTTACAAACCCTCCTGCTCTCCTGTAATTTCATTTGTTCCTTCGTTTTTAATCCAGGAGTTGGTATTTGCACTAGGCTTTTGTAACAGGGTATTGTACAATATCATGAGTGCTTTCTGTGAGAACGTGCTAAATAAACACTTTTGTGGAGTCACAGGATGGTTGAGGATGGAAGTCACCTTGGAGGTTATCTGGTCCAGATGTAGTCCATGAAGCCTGGCTGATATACCAAAGGTGTGATCCTTTTCCTGCTTGTGGCACTGCAAATCAGGAGTTAACATTTCCTGTTAACTCTAGGATGCAGACCCATAGTTAAGACTGAGTTGGTTTGTTTTGCCAACGTGTTTGGACTGGAAGGCAAACACCAGAATTCCCCAGAGCACCTCAGGAGTAAAGCTTCACCTATCCCCTGGTGATCTGGACTTACAATTAGTACAAGACTGATTTGCCTTGCAAAGTACAAACTCTTGTTTTGCACAGCAGCGCAGTATTATTGACTCACAAAGCCAGAGAAATGCTCGGGCTGGGTGGGACCTCCATAGTGCATTCTGCCATCAAGTTTCTTGCCATCTACAAACTTGATGTGGGTGCAGTCCATCCCCTTCTCCAGGCCACTGAAAGGAATCCAACAGGATGTTTACAGAAAATGACAAGACACCCAAGCATGGACAGAAGGTCAGTGTGAAGTCAGGAGGTATGTCATTGTAGGAAGGAGCAAACCCTATCCAAAACCTGAGACACAGCCTGGCTGAAAGACCTCCCATTACCTGCACACAGCAGCAGCACACTCATTGATTGCCACAAGCAGTGCCAAATCCTATTTTCCAGGTCATCAATCTTACCAGTCACTGTAAAATGTTGTATAACTCAGCTCTGCTTTGATACGCAGCCTGCATCACATCTCTGCAAGGCTTAAGCCAAAGATCTGGGCAGATTTTGTTAGATCAGATCTAGCCTGCTAATGAGCACCTCATGGTTTCTGTAGTGTGGTTTAGTGTGTGCTGCTCCCCAGCTCTGCAAGACCATGCCTCATTCATAGGTGCTGTACAAGGACCACCAGGCATCACCCCAAAAGCCTACTAAAGCAAGCTGCCAGGCTTAATGCGGCAGGCTATCCAGTTAAATGATGGAAGCACTTTTATCCAGCTGAAGGAACGGGTTACTCAGCTTTCTGTTTCACTGAGATTGTAACAGGACTGACACTGGCCTGCAGTGCCCCAGCCCTTCCCTCCATCCTCTACTGATGAGAGAAATACTCAGACTAGTGTGAAGGATAGACATGGAGGATGTGCTCAAAGGATGAGCTTGCCACTTTGAAACCCCTAAAGATGTGTGCCTTGTCAGTGCACTTCCCAGTACATCCCTTAGGGCTGCTTCACAGCCCATGAGGTCATGTTTTTGCTCTCTGCACCAGCTTTGCCTGAAATATCAACTCACATCCATTCCTGGTCCTTCATGCAATCCACAGTCCTCAGCCCAATGTCACCCAACTATGCAGAGCTCTGCTGTTCCCTGTATCTCTTCTACACATTTTCCTATTTGGAAATTTTGCAAAAGGCAGAGGGTAGATTCAAGATGGGACAGACCAATGAGATTCAGACCAAAGGTCCATTTAAGCAGGAATTCCAGCGGTCTCTGAATGGAGCAGGAAGTCAACACATAGGAAAGAACACAAAGGTAAGGTGGGAGGACCATGTGCCTGCCCCTCATGCAGCTTCCCAAAGGCAGAAGATTTCATAGAATCATAGAATAGTTTGGCTTGGAAGGGACCTTCAAAGGTCACCTAGTCCATCTGAAGGATGTAGCAAGCCTACTGCAGCTAGTAGCCATATAAGACCATAAAAGTAGGGATAATCACACATCTTCATACCCCTGCATGCAGACTGCATTGCTGCCTTTTTTTTCCCAATATGCTATATGGGCGTAAAAACTAAAACCAACACAAATGCTGAAAGTAAACCCTCCACAAAAATAGCCATGGGGCTGCACATGCAGTTTTCTCCTGCAGGACCAGCCGGCCAAGGGGACCAGCCACACCTGACGGATGCGAGTCGCTTTGCCAAAGCACTGATAGACGACACTCACATCTGGTGGAGATGTGGGCCATGGCCAGTCCTGCTTGGAATTCAGATATGGCTCCTGGTCACAAAATCTTTCCTGCCTGGTCTCAGCTAACATTTAATATCTGTGCCGTTCATACAGCCACTTTAAAGCCCTAGCCAGTCACCACAGGCTAACTCTGCATTTCAATATTTGGGGAGAACAAATATCACATTATGTGTTTGGGGTAAGAAAAATCTCTTTTTGCCTTGAGTTGGTTGGACAGATGACTAGCTGGTATGAATCACAAATGCTACAGTCCAATACATAATTCCAGATTGTGCGCGGTGTTATGGCACATGGTTATGTTCCCTGATTTGATGGCTTATTTAACTAATCAGCACAGCAGGAGCAGTTCATTTCAACTATTCCAATAAATGAGAGCTCTGTAATTTGTACATGCAGCTGTAATAGTTGTAATGCTTCATTCCTGCTGCGCTGCTTAGTTACATAAACCATCTAGTCAGAATCAATACTTATTTACTGTACCTAATCAACACAGTTTGAATTACAAACACACAGAATTTGCATGTAAGCTGAGTCGCTGAGTTTTCCCTCAGGTACTGGTATCTGAAGGTTTCTTAATCCATTCAAAAAGGCATGAAAGAAGGGGGTAAAAAGCAGTGGAATAGCAAACAGCCGTGTGAAGGCTTTGTTAGCTCTTTTTGTGGGAAACGCAGGGATTTGACATTCATAACAAGAGGCTGCTGGAAACCACTGAGGAAATCCACAAGAGCAGCATCTCCACTGCTGCAGAAACTTAGACTAGTAATTTCCAGGCACCTTTCAATTACCAGCGGATGGGCTGATGGACTGGAGACAGAAGAAGCAGACGAAGGTCCGGATCTCATCACAAAGCATTCGTCAGCCCCTGAGGCAGACGGGGGCTTGTGAAAACCTCCGTGACACATCAGGGCTGGTATACTGCAGCCAGTGAACAGCGCTCCCAGAGGAGGCCTGATTTAGAACTTATTGATCATGTTCATTTCCTACCTGATATCTAATATACAGCAGTGATACAGCATCCCTACCTAAGGCTCTTGTGTAACACTGCTCCTCTTCGGACACCCTCAAGGCTGAGCTCTTATAGATACTGGTATCAGCAGCTAAAGACAGTTTAGGCAATGGCTGACCACCTACCTCACAGCCTCTTCTGGCATCCTCCTTAAGATGCTGGCCACAGTGCTCTCAAAGCGCTGCATACAGTGCACCCTGAGTGAGATGAGGTGAGCTGTGCTGGAGGCAAGGAGATGTCTGCTCTTGTGGGCAATGGAACTGCTGGGCTGAGTGAGAACTGGGACTTTGCTGGACCAGCCAAAGTGGTACTTAGGATCTACCTGCCTTCTCCTCTCAATGCATACCTTGAAAGATTAAAATAACACTGTACCCTGTGTCCATTTGAAAAGGAACTGGGGAATTCTGATTCCCAAGATAAGTTCCCTGTTTTATAGAAGGTAGCAGAAGGGAGAGGGCAAAAGCTGCAAAGGAAAAGAATTTCATCCTCAAAAAGACATGGTTTTGAACTCCCAGTTCTCGAACAGCTTTGCCGCGTCATTTTGGGTTTTATTTTGAGTCAAGATTTTTTTAAAAGATAAGTATTTTCCTGGAGGAATGCACAGCCAGTTTGTCACAAACATATTTAATCAGAGCAGATGGAAGGCAAAAGCTATGAGCTCATGTGCCTTCACATGGTACATCTGGGGCTGCCTTCTAGAGCTGGCTCTAGGCTTCACAGTGGTCTATGCAAAACTGAATTTTGCTGCCCAGAGGAGGCAGATGAAATGAGATTGACTGGGGAGGCAGGTTTGCTGCGCTGGCTACCCTAGGCTGGTGTCCCATCATAGCCCCTGCCCCTTTTGGGGAGTAGGGAGTGTGGAGAGCTCTACTTCTTAGGGTCTCCAATTTTGGTGCCTCAGCCCTTGAGCTGAACACCCTGCTTAGCCCACCTGCACTAAGACCATTTTCAGTTGAAAAAAAGGGATGCCTGAGATGTCTGTTTGGAATGGCAGTGAAAGTACAGGTCACGGGGCAAGTAGCAAGGTCTGGTTCATTGGGCACCTCAAATGCTCACCTAGTCAGACCCAGCCTGTAAAACAGGGATAAAAAGAAAACTTTTCCTGGCAGAGGAACTGTTGGGCGTTGTATTCGTATGTTCAGAGAGCACTAAGATACATGGACGGAGCATATGGACTCAAAATATCATGTTGAATTTATTTGTTCCCTTAGTCTCCCTGAAGCAGATGATCTTCTCCTTGCTCTTACTGCACTATGGATCAAAATATCCTGCTATCATAGCACCAAAATACCTTGCAATCCACAAACTCTTTGGGCATCAGCTTGCCTTATGCATCTCCCTTTTTGTTTTTTCCAGCAATGCTAAAGGACAAATGTGACAGCCTGCTCTCGTAGGCTTAGCAGGGTAACATGGCAGAGCCCCAAAACCAGATTCACATGCCAGGTCCCTGTTAAGCACGAGGGCTTTAAATGGGGGCCATCCCAGCAGGCAAAGGGCAATGTCCCTGGTACAGGGGCAGGTTTTGTCCTTGAGTTACTGAAAGACTTTAGAAGGCAAAGGCATAGCCTCCACATGCTTTACCCAGTAAACCACACAGAGAACTTTTTCCTAACACAAAGTGAAGTATGTGAGCCTGTGAGGTCAGGAATCTGCACTTGTAAGGCAAATGTAACATCTCAGTGAGTGAATGTGAGTATCTTCTAGGAACAATTTTAAGATCAGCATGTAGAATGCTATGTGCCAGGGTTAATTTTTGCTGTTATTGGATTTGGCATCCTGTGAGGTACCTGGCATGAACCTTGCAGCCCCCCATGCCCGTGACTGCAGAGCATGCACAATGCTGGACATCTGCTCCAAAATCTAGCAGAAACCCCTTCAAAGCCTGCAGCATTTCTAGCAATAATTGCACTATGGCACCTGGTTGCAGTATGCTTTTCACAGCATCCCATAACCTGAACATGTGTCCTAGCTGGGTTTCATCAGATGTTGGACAAAACAGATAATCTGAGCAGTTCTCAGATCTTGGCTTGCTCTAGTACCCACAGTGTTTAAAGCCTGTGATCAAAAGAAACAGATTTAGCATGAGCCTGGACAGATATTGCAACAGCAGCTGCTTTTTTTACCTTTCCAGGATTTTGTTTGATGGTCTCTGCCTGAGTTTGAGGAAAAGCTCTTGGTAAATTAAGGAAATTGAACCTCAGTATCACTTTGGGTCTCAAAGGACTCTCTCCCTTAGCACACAGGTGAACGGGTACATATTGAGGCAGGCAGTTATCCTCGTGCAAAAATGTGTTTCCCAATATAAGTGCATCCCTACAAATATGCATTTTCTCAGTACACAAGTACAGAGGAGACCGGCCTGGCTGCATGGGTGCAAAGCCTTGAATGCAGGCCAGAAGGCTTGTGTCTCTTCATTCCTCCCCATTTTCCTTATTTGCCAGTTTTGTAGCATTATGGAGCCCTGCAGGCTGGACCACAAGCTTAAAGTACATTGCAGCTGCTATTTGCATTTTGAGTTTGGCTGGTGCACCCCCAATCCATGACAGAAAAATAAGAATAATATAAATTTAATATAAATATAATAATAGCATAAATAATATAAACGCCATGATTATGAATATGATCAATAGTATTTGTAATAGAGATGAATACTATAAATATAAAGAATTTCATTTAAATAATAAAATTTAAATAAATAATGTGAATATGAAATAATACAATATAAAAAAATAGCAAGGTCTGACCATTTCGCTGCTGCTTTTGATACGTATCTGCACACAAGCACTTACCATATGGGAAAAGGGCTGGATGAAGTTGCAGTTTAAACTGAGGGCCACTAAATTAAGTCTTAGTTTTCTAGATGTCCCTGATCTTCTTGCTCTGTTTCTTCCTAGCAGGACAATCATCCCTCTCCCTCTTTCAGTCCTCAGGCTGTTTTCCTGAGTAGAGCCCATCGCTCCAGGGAATAGAAACAATACCCTTTGACCAAATTTTCCAGCACAGCCCAGATTCCCTGTAGGGCATCAAGTGCTCAGCAGGAGTGGTCGGTTCCATCCCTTGAGGAGCCATCCCACACAGGCTGAGCAAATGTGAACCATGAATAAATGAAAAAAGATGGCCTTCAGAATAAATAAGAAACTACAGAAAAAATAAAGGAATGAATTAGTAAAACGCAGAGGGCAGTATTCTCCAGGGAGCTCCTGGTGGCTACTGTGGTGGCTGCCCATGCCTGACCTGCCTGGGCTCCAGCAGAGCCAGGGACTGGGAGCAAAGGGTGCTTTATGGGTCTGTGAGTGCTCAGCAGAGCAAACCCCGCTATGGGGCTGGCACTAACCAGCAGAGGGCAATGCCAATATGCATTTTACACACTTAAAAGGATGGAGGGTTTCTTGCTTCTGAGCGCAGAGGGTGAAGGGGAAAGAGAGGTTGGCTGCTGGGACATGACCTGACCAGCACCAGCGAAGCAATCTGCTCAGCCCAGGCTCCGGTTTCCCCTCTCTTCATGGGCACAACCATGCAGTGAAGCCCAGCTCCCAGTAAAGGCAGCTGCGTCCATCCCCTGCCCCTTTCACCCTGGCATGTATGATGGCTTCTTGTGGAGCTGTCTATCCTGCACGTTGACTGGTAAGGAATGCACTCAGACACTATAAAGTATCCTTTAAAATGGTATTTATTAGGCCTAATAATATAAATAAAGAATATTAGAGGTAAGCTAACATCTCCTTAGCTGCTGGGAACCTCAAGCTGCGCAGCATCAAACTAGCCTCCCATCAGGTGCAGCACAATGTGCACACCTCATGCATAAAAACAGTTACTCCATTTTGGTTATTCAAGCTATTACAGGATTTTCTTACAAGAAAACAACTCTGTTCTTCATTTCTCCCATCCAGTAGACAGGCTGTTTGCATGAGAACGTGCTGCTGCACTCTTAAAGGCAAGGCCACGCAGGTGGTGTAATCATAGTGCTGAGTGGGAGCTGCCTGCAGGATCCTCCACTGCAACACCTGGCTGAGTCTGCCCTGCACTGAGGTTGATGTGCGGTGTGGTGCAGCCCTGGAGCCAGCTGGTACATGTGGATCACTGACTTTATCTGTTAAGATAACTACAGGCACTGTCTCCCTCCTCCCTGCTTTCCGGAGGACTAGTCATCATGTTAGTGCTTGGGTTTACCCTGCAGCTTCAGATACAGATAGCTGAAAAATAAGCCTAGGAAAAATCAAAGGATTTAACAATGTTTTCATCATCTGCTGCTGTTGGTTTTGCACAGCAAAGGGTGTTACGTTTCCATGGTATGCTGGTCCCAGTTTTTAAATAGCTGGATTTTCCTCCTGACAAAGCAGAAATGCTATCAGTCTGAAAGATACCTCCTTCATTTTTAGCTCACATTTCTGCCAATAATCATACATATACCTATTTATACATATTTAATTCTATGTCTCTATCCATGACAGGCGAGAAAGCAATTCTGGCATGAATGTATTTGTTGACATGCTGGATCTCCATTTGCTTGAATAAAATTCCCTCTCCAGACATCTGTCTGCCCATCCATCCAATTAGCCATCCATCCACGCAAGCAGAAAACCCCATAGAAATACTAGCAGAAAAACAACCTAAAAGGGGTACAGTTTATTACGGTTGCAGCTGTAATAAACTGTAGGTAACAGTCCTATTTTTAGGTTTCTTTTTTTTGACAAGCCATCCCTCTCTGGTTTATGCTGTATTGCCAGTACATTTATGATGGGAAACCTATATGAAGAAAACACCTAGTTGTTGGCTGAGCAGTTTTTAAAAGCTCAGTTTGTTTTAGTGTTGCTGTTTGCCTTCTGAAATATAGGAAGGAGTCAGAAAAGATAACTTGGAGAGAAATTTTGCTGAAGTCTTTCATCTGGTGTGATTTTTATCAAGCAGATATATTAAATAACAGGAAGATAGTTCTGCTTTCCAACAGAAGTCGTGTAGGTAAGAAACCTAAGTGTTTAAAAATGAAGTTGATCATGGATAAACCAGTTATATTTTCCCTGCTTTTACAGCTCTGCTGCTGCAACCAGAAAAGGCTGAACTTTCCCCAGAAAGCCTCTTCCAGTTTCACACTTGAATGGCTGGGACCTTAATTCAGTATATGGGGAAGACATATAGACTGCCTTTCACAGTCCTCCTCCTTTCAACACAGTAGGTAGCCATATCTTCCCTTCTCTTAGGGCAGCTGCACCACCTTGAAGAACCCGGGGTTTGGACGGGAGATGTCCCTGTCCATTGTTGCTGAAATTTGATGAGTTTTTAAACATCGTTGCTGAATTTTTACCCTAGCCCAAGCCTGGAACAATGAAGAAGAAACAAGCGAGAGAAGAGTATCTCAACAATAAGATCCATGCCTCAGAGTTCCTCGGGATGTGTGTCATTAGCATAAAATGTTGCTAGTAAATGGGGGAGGGAAAAGCTCAGGTGGAATATCTGCTTAAATCTTCCAGGTGCAGAAATTACACAAGATTAAGTCCAAAAGAGAAGTATATATGTGGAGAGACTTTTAAGTAAAATTGCACGTTTACTTCTTCATGTGGTTTTGGCACTGCAGACCAGCAGATCTTATTGTGAAGATATTAAAACCATACCTTTTCTTTCCACTTGACTCACATTTCCTTTTACTTGACTGGTTGCAAGTTTGTGACAGAATATGGGATACCCAAGAACACTTGAACAGTGCAAATAAATTACGTTGGTATAAAATCGTCCATTTTCCTGCATCCTTTACCGTCTCCCCTGCCTTCTTGCATGCATTATAATTTCTTAGCCTCTTCTCCCCCAAAAGCATGACCAAAAATTAATGGCATTACACTCTTTGCCCCTCAGCAGGCCTTTGCTCCTTTAGCACCTCCTCGGGCCTGATAGGTTTTGCCCAGCCTCCCCCTTGCTCTTCCAGCAGCTCTCTGGGTCTTTCATGCAACACTGAAAGACTCCTTCCTTTTGGGTGGTCTCTGCTTCTCCCTTGGGTCCAGCAGAAGGAGTGTAATAAGCAGCAGGTGATGGAGCTTGCTGATGGAAATTTCCTCCTTCATCAGCTCTTCTGAAGCCTCTGCTGAGAAGGGTCTTGGCCAGGCCAAACACAGAAGCGTTTGCAGGCATAAGCCCTCATGGAGAGGATCTTCCACCTTGTTTAGGCAGATCTGACATCACAGGGACCATCCTTACCGAAATCAGCATGAGACACACCACAATGCAGTCCTGAGTTTGTCCTGCTCCCTTATCCTAACATGACCCAGGAGGTTTTCCATGGCTTATTCCTGATGAGCCAAAACCATTGAGTTATTGATACCTCCATTACAAGGAAGTGTTTAGACTTCCTGATGGGTCTGATACCACCCTTAATTCAGAAATCACTTCATGCACTGCATGACAGCTATGAACACCATTTCTGCTGGTCCTCAAGGGACCTTCCTTGGGTGTGTGTCCTTCCCTGGGCTGCTCTGGGTTGGGTCTTCTCGTTACTTTATGAAGGATAGCTTGCCTATTGAAGCTGTGGCACCATAAAAATATACATCAGAAAGACAGCAGAAAAACCCGCAGGTGATTAGACTTCAGTGTCTTTGGTTTAAACATTAAGACTGTAGCACATTTCAATGCATGTACCTTATGTTGCCACTAGAAAGATGAGTTAAAGACTGTAGACAAAACAATCTTACAGGGTGCTGCAGCTTATTCTCTAAATCAGAGAAATGGGGTAGTTAAGATATAAAAATGGAACATGGTGAGCTTGCACAAGGGAAGTCAGTTCCCTGGCAGTTCCCAAAATTTCCAGGGCAATTTAAGGCAGGCACATCACAGAAACTGGCAGCAGGGAAAAACCAAACATCTTACATTTTACTCCATGGCTTTCAGCTTCCAATAGTGATGATGAACTCTGGCCAAAACAGTTGTTTGGGAATTTATGCTCAAACAAGTTTATGGGGCCTTGGCCTTAGGTAAGCAGGTCTCCAGGGGGTCATTAATGTCTATGAAATGCTCTGCATCTCTTGTGTTGCTGTTTAAATGATGAGTAACTGTGAATTACAAGCATGTCATTGCCATATATCAAGTGGCTCAAGGCTGGTGAATCTGAAACAGATTAACAGAGGCAAGCTGAGCTTTAATTAGAAATTTGTTCCCATTCACCTGTACTTTGCTGTTTCTGTTGCAGAGCTGGTGGCTGGGCTGTACTGAACACTAATGTGAAATAAACCTTGAAGTGTTTTTCAGAAAGAAAAAGAAAAGAGATGATGAAAAATACAACACACAATTATCTTTTGCAATGCAGTTTATTAAACAAGGTCTCCAGCCTCTTATATCTGATACATACTTTATATTGGCAGCATGAGTCTTAGAGGAGGGTTGAGGCATAAAGGTGGGCAAAAAAACAATGAAAGAGAAAGCACATTTTACATAGTTCTCATCTTCAGCAAAAGAGGAAAGAAAACATGAAATGAAAGGTTTTTAATACATTATGCACTCTCAATAGCAACTGAAACTGTTGTAGGAATTCTTAACTTTGTGTTAAATAGGCCACAATGGCCAAAGTGACACTAACAACATGATCTAAAGTGGGGGGAAAGAACCAATGAGAAAAGGAAGCTGCTGTGAGCCATAAGTGTTATTTACTATAACGAAAAGTTCAGTGCACATCTCAGGAAAAAGCTAAGGCAGTATTGCATATGTAAAATGCTTATGGCCCTATACTGAGAAATTGAGACGAAATTTCCCAACATTGGGTGTAAAACTTTGCCTGAGCCACCCTTCTGCAGGGCACCTTTATTTGAGGCAGTTTTGTTTGCATGCTTGACTGGACTCACCGAGCAATTTTGGCAACTAAGATACCACTGACCTCTGCTGGGAGGAATCAGACATGTTCAGCTTTTGTCATGGGACGTGTGTTTGGATGTGGTGAACATTTCCCCTGTTAGCGGCTGACATGTATGTGTATATGTAGGTATAAATATATACAAATCTATGTGCAGCAGCATGCATCTTCTGTCCTTGTTGTCACTGCAATTTCCCAGGTGGCCAAGCTGTGCAAACCAGTAAAATCCATCTCAGTACTTACAAAAAGAAATTTTATTTGCAGTGACAAAGACTAAAACCACATAAAGAGAAGCATCTCTATCAGTTTCCTGTAGGATACACCATGCACACTTACAAGTTTCCCCGTATCTTGTAGGTGTACAAGATACAAGGAATCTTTGGTCTTCCAAGAGTTGAAGGGTGAGGAAGGGATACTAAAGACCTGGCTTGTAACTGATGTGGATGAAAAGCAAAGGTGTTTGTGATGACTGCCACATCTTCCAGGTGGCTCCTAATCAACACATTGCAAATGCACTCAGCATGAGCAGTAAAGTTACAGATAAGTAAAGTTTGAAACTGGCAATGCACAAAATATGTGGGGATGAGAGGCTGTGCAAATAAAAGAGCTCAAATAAAGAAGTAACACAGAGGAATCATCATCTTTCTCGTTCGAGTAGGTTTAGCATTGAATTGTTTCGCAAGTAAAGAAAAAAGATCTTTCTCTTCATGCCATCCAGTGAAGCCATGTCCTGTCAGTGGCTCAGAGAAGAACACAAGCTGCAAACAGTCCATTGAGGTGAGTATGTAGACAGGAAGAGTCAGAGCTTACAAACTGAATTGATTTGTTCACTTATAATGAGTGACATGAAATAATTACTGCAGAGTAGAAAACAGATCAGATGACCCTGCAATGGAGTAGCAAAATAAATTCAAGATACAATACATAATTTTGTTCAATAATAACTCAGGTTGGAAGTGGTATTTCCCATACAATTAACAGCACACAGAAAGGACTACATCTAAGGTCTGCTTTGTCCATGAAGAAAAGTCAGTTTATCGCAGAGCAACAAATCATCCAGATTGAACAAAAAAATTTAGATGAGCAGGATTTACTGAAATATTCTAGCAGCATTACAGCGTCTGTTGCAGGAATTGTCACAAGGACAGAAGATGACAGCTGTTAAGACTGGAGATAGCAATGAAAAGACTGGTCTTGATTATATTAGAAAAAGAAAATTACAAGATTCAAGAGACAAGATTTAGTGTGGTTGAAGGAGAGAAAAGAGTCCAGATTACAAGACAGAAAGAAGAAAATGGAGTTGTCTACAGTGATAGATGATGCAGAAAAGGCCAAGGGGAAAAGATCTGGGGTTCATCTTAAAGAACTTGTATTGGGATGGTGGGTAGGCACACAAAAGCAAATGTCAAAGGAATTAAATGCAAAGCTGAAAAGCTGAGCTGGGTTTGAAGCTCAGCTGGAGAAACAGTATCTGCAACTCTGGGAGAAGATACAATTGCCATTAGAGAATATACAAGAGAAAAAAGCAGAGAAATGAGAAGAGAAATCAGGAGGGAGAAAAAATTGTAAATACACGAGGAGAAGGGAGGATGCAGCCATTAAAGAAGGAGGGTAAGAAGCCCTGTGGGGTTTTTTTCTGTTCTAGCCATTCAGATGATCTGGCAATATCTTCATCTAAGGTGTTTCTTAAATAGGAAAAGAAGCTTTTAAAAACAGAGGACACCAACAGGACAAGGCGAGAGGATTAAAAAAACCCACCAAAACCAAAACCAAAAGCTGGTTGGACTGTACCTCAAAGCGTAGCAGGAGTTAGTTCCATTTTTAGACAGCAAATAATGAAGGCACCATCTGGGAAACATTACTAATCAGCCATGGAGATACACCCTCTGCTAACCGAAATTGCAATGTGACCTTCAGCTGTGCCCTCACATAAGGATGTTCGGCGTCCTCCAACTGAGGTAGCAGAAAAGACAACTCTGGCAAGTCCCACGTGAAAAAGGAAAACCACTTTCTTCGTGCTGTGCGGGGGGGGAAGGCAGTGGCCTTACTGCTGCTTCTTTTGGGCTGCATGGGGTTTTTTAAAGCAGTTCGACCTTTGATGAAGAAAAGCCAAGTGTAGGCTGTCATCTTGTCCATCCCAGCTGCAGTGGACATGCAGCCACTTCCACCTCTCTGTGGCTAACATGCATCTATGCTCAGGTGGAAGGATCAAGTCTTTCTCGCAACTGTCTCATATAAACCCAGACTACGCTTCAACACCTTTATATACTGTTAGTTATTTTTTTACTTCTCTGAGGGGAAAAGACACTGTAAAAGAAACATAGAATCATGAATAGTTTGGGTTGGAAGGGACCTTCAAGGGTCATCCAGTCCAGCACCCTGCAATGAGCAGGGACATCTTCAACTAGACCAGGTTGCCCGGAATCACATCCAGCCTGGCCTTGCATGTCTCCAGGGATGGTGCATCCATCACCTCTCTGGGCAACTTGTGCCAGTGTTTCACCACCCTCTTTGTAAAAATATTTCTTTCTCATGTCCAGCCTGAATCTCCCCTCTTTTAGTTTAAAACCGTTTCCCCTCATCCTATTAACCCACGGCTTCAAAATCCTACAGAAATACTTTGGCCCATATTTTCTGACTTTGAAGGACTTTTAGGCAAGGTCATGGGAGCAATTAAATGCAAGATTGTCTGTCTTACGCAGGCCAGACTATGGTACTTTTTTCCCATGGACATTTTTGTCATACCCCACACTAAAGACATCATTAGACATCATCACCCCAAAAAGACAGGAATGGATTTGCTATGTGAGCTTGTCAGAATCATAACTCAGCCATACAGAAAGTCACTGGAGGAAAGATACTTTGCCAAAAGCAGGTGCACATAAAGATTTCCCACCAGATTTTGACTGTGCTGAAACACTGACTAATCCCTGCTGTTGGCCAGTAATTGTGGAGCAAGGTAACTAGCACAAAGTACTTGGACCAAAATTTCTGCAGAAAGCCTAAAGCTTATAGAAGCATAAAGCCTGATATTACTGTACAGCCCATATGCATATTAATAACAGATACTGCAGAGCTAATGGGAAGAAGACAGGACTAAGTGTGGCTAAAGTTATTTTAGATTTGTTTATTTGGTTACCTGGAATAAAGTACAGATAAAAGCAATAGCAGCTTTGTACAGACAGAGCACGGTGGGTTGTACTCATCAATGTTGCAGCGATTACCTGTACATATGTAATATCAGTGATTTGTTACAGTGACTGAAATACAAAGTGTGACTGTATTGCTATTACGTGCTCATCATGTCAAATGACTGGAGAAGGATCTTGTACGGTCAAACGCCAAAACCCTCTGTTCAGTCTCTATTCTAGGAGGTAATAGCACAATTTACCAACCTGATTTAGTGGATTTCAATTTGGGAAGGAGGTGAGTAAAAAGTACTTACCTGAGTGTCGTTTGGGTTGATTTGAGGCCCTGCTGATTCCAATTAAACTGCACTGAAAACTCAGAGGCAGAAGTTGCCGTTGCAAATTTCTACGTGATTTAAATATTGGGGTGGGGTTCAGGTCCAGATTAGATTCCTCCACCTAGGTTTCTATGCTACCAGCTCCAGCCATGTGCAGGAGTCACCTGGTATCCCTCAGGGATGGTGTTGGGACCGGTCTTGTTCAACATCTTTATTGGTAACATGGACAGTGGCATTGAGTGCGCCCTCAGCAAGTTTGCCAATGACACCAAGCTGTGTGGTTCGGTTGATACGCTGGAGGGAAGGAATGTCATCCAGAGG